>APFE030346966.1:143393-159549 GCA_000404065.3 Pinus taeda
TCAGAAATGCTTTGCTTTTGAGCATCTATAGAAGGCTTGTCTAAAACTCTACCAGATCTGAGTTGTACATCATTGGGAGGAACAATCATATAGGTAGGAAATTGTTGTCCTTCTACCATGTAAGCATTTTTAGGGTTTTTATTATTGGGATTTGGCAATGGCTGGGAAGGTAGTTGGTTTGTCTTTTGTTGGAATGGAAGCAAGAGTTGGGAATTTGGATTCTGTTGAGAAGGTTGTTTTTGTTGTGGAAATGGCAATGAAAGTTGTGGATTTTAATTTGGAAGTTGTGGAGCTTGTTGATTTTGAAAAGATGGAGGATATTGATAAAATTGAGCAAATCTCCCATAAGGATTTTGCTTACCTTGTACCCATGATTGAAATGGATTTTGAGGTTGGGACCAAGGTTGTTGCCAAGGATTCCAATTTGGTGGGGGTTAAAAGTTCGTGGGGTTGTTAAACCCTTGATTTTGTTGCCCCTGCCAAGGTCTCCTCAAAACAAAACAGAGAGACTCAATTGAAATTGGGTCTTCTTGAAAGACATCTTTGAGCCCAGGAATTGAAGGACAATCCATGGTCTCATGGCTTTCTGAACAAATCACACATGTTTCTACAAATTTTGCATCCAAGGGGCATTCCCTTAGAGCATGTTTATTCCTACATTTTGGACAAAAGATGACCAAAGCTTCAGCTTCTGCTTTCTACTTGTTTTGTATCTTAAGGGTGTCAAGTTGCTCACTAAGACTCCCTAAAATATCAGTTTTGAACTCATCAAGCATGTTGCCAATCTCAGCCCTACTTACTGATCTAGTTGTAGATTTGTTTGCTCTAATGAGAGAAGGATCTCTAGGCCCTTTTCCAGTTTTAGATTTTCCCCTTGAGAGATGGACACATAGTTCTGCTATATCATGAAGTGGAAGTTGAGATATATCTCCTTTCCCCATCACGTTCAAAATATCTATCCATTCATCTCTAATGGCTTTTAATAGAAGGGCTTTCAAGGTTTCCTCATCTAGGTTATTCATTTTTGCTATTTTCAGGTTGTATTGAAGTCTTTCAAGTCCTCCAAGTTTTCATCTTCTTTTTGCACCATTTTGAATACTTCATCCTTATGATTGGTGGGCATATAATAGTCCAGGTATCTATCCAAAAATGTTTGTTTCATATCATTCCAAGTCCTAATAGATTGAGTGACTAATCCCATGAACCATTTTAGAGTAGATCCCTTCAATGTTGAAGGAAACAACTTGAGTTTTTGAGAGTCTTCCATATAATCATAAGTTCGACACACGACTTCAAACTCAAATAGAAATGTTTCATGATCTTCACTTCGCAACCCATAAAATTTTGGGAGGACAGATGATGAGATGTTTTTCATTGTTGTTCAAGATTCCTCATCAACTATAGGAAATCCAAATGAGTTATCTCCATCCCTATCTCCCCCGTTGTTACCTCTACCTCCTCCATTGTTTCCTCCTCCTCTACCTCCTCCAAATCCGTTTACTACTTCCTCTGTCATGATAGCTTCCTCAGAGATTTCAGAGTCCTCTGGTTCTTTTACTAATGGCGAACGAGGAGGAATTTCTCCCTCTTCTTCTTCAGGTGATTCTACTTCCTCGATTACAATGTGTTTTCCTGTAGAAGTAAAGAAAGGGTGTTTTCCTAACTCAGATTCGGTGGATAGTGTGGGAGAGTCTCCTAATTCAACTACTGCCTTTTGAATTCCAGGAATCCTAAGGCTAGGAGTGTGAGTTGGAGATGATGGAGGTGTATCTTGTCTATACCTTGAAGAAGATGGGGTTGTAAAAATCCAACTCTTGGCCCTAGCTATAAACCTTCCCCTAGAATCTCTTGCTCTATGCATGTCATTTTTTTTTCTTCAAGTCGGGCTAATAAATCTCTTTCTGATCTTCCAGATCACTCTAGGTGCAAGAAGAGAGCATACTCAAGAAATTACTGAACCAATAACTCTCTTTTCTGATCCTCCAGGTCACACTAGGTGCAAGAGGAGAGCATACTTTGGGAAGTAATCAATTTTTACCTTCCTTGATTATTTATTTATTTATTTTTATTTTTTTAAGAATTTGGCTACCTAATTTCACTTCCCCGGCAACGGCGCCAAAATTTTTGGTCAATTTAGTGTGTCCTAAATTGCTATATAAATTGTTAATCCGGGAGTCGTAAACTGCAGAAGTGAAGTGCACTATATATGCAAGATAACCGATTTCTTACTTCTTTGTCATTTTTGATTTTTGGTTTGTTTTTGGGTTTATCTTCTTGTTGATTCCCTAAAGTGAGATGGCAATTCTAAAAATCAAGTATGGATATAAGTATTCAAGGCAATGGTGGCCTTTAAAATAATTTCCAAACTTCAAAGTTTTAAAAAAGGTTTTCAAACTTGCAATGATGAAATCAATTACTAAGAGAAAATAAAAATGTACCTAAATTCTAATTAAACCAAACAGTGAGCTAGTGACTATGAAACCCAATATCATTGTTGTTGTATAAAAAGAAAACTGAACTCAAAGCAATTCAAAAACTGTAAGCAAAGTAAACTAAATCATATTACATCAACTCATATTCTGATCCCTCACCATTCGACTCGCTGTGGCTATAGGAGGTAATCATAAACAAATTGAGTAATTTGATATCTAAATTGCATAAAATGAAACTAAGATTAAACTACGCATTCATATTTCAATCCCTCACCATTTGACTTGCTCTAGCTATAGGAGGTAACTGAAAATGACATGAGTAATCTAATCACTAACTTGCAAAAACAAATAAACTAATATCAAACTATACACCCATACTTCAATCCCTCACCATTCGACTCACTCTGGCTATAGGAGGTAACTAAAAATGATATGAATAGTCTAATATCTATCTTGCAGAAAAGTAAATGAACAAAACAAAATTGAAAGAAATAAGCAATGCTGGAATTAGAACTAAGAAAACAAATCAGCAGAAGGACAAGATAATTCCATCATGTCATTAGTCATCAAAAAGTTATGTGCACTTGCCCCGGCTATCTATTAGAACCTGAAATGAAAACACTGATGAGTTGACAGTCATTAGAAAAAGAAACTATGGACAACAATCAACATGAATACTATAAGCAGTGTAATATATACAAGCAACCGATTATAGCATCAAGAACAGAAATGAAGAAATCATGAAACTGTACAATAACTACAGAATCTTAGTGTACAAGGGCCCTCTGCAACCTCGGCCAATCAGAAATCAATCACGGATTGAACTTAAAAGCAATGTCTTCTCATATATTGAAATGCATTCATACCATAAAGATTAAGTCACGGCACAGTGGCTCGTAAAACAGTCAAGATTACATATCAAAAACTAGTTCATATGCATACGAGGATGCTTTATTTATAACAGGAAATAACATAACTAATTCCTAAGATCTACGCTGGTAAACAGACATGTGAATGACCACGTCCGGAAATCTAGCAGTATGGTAGCCGTGAGAATTCAATCCAAGGAGGGTGGCTGTTAGATTTGGTTCACAGGGCAGTCCCCAGGTGTTAGCACACCTCCTGAGATTTAGGATCTTGCCACGGAATTCTCCTCGTGATGAAAAACAGAGTCCTGCCACCGCAAAACTCTTAGTGTTGACCATCGCTTAACTGGCTTTGACCACGGTCTTCTGTGAGTGATTCGGCTGAACCAAGGGGACACGTTCCATGTCCACATCATTTGCAGCCTGCCCATGTGGCTGGATTCTCCAATAGACACCTGTAACATAGAATTCAACAAAAAGGCTGTGGAAAGTTGAGTTGGCTGCGGAAAGTGACAAGATTCCGCAGCTGATTGAGCAAAAATCTAAATCAAACAACAGTCACAAGACATAGTTAGGAAACCATTTTGTATGCTCTTTTTAAACTAACATGCAATGATTTGATAGCTTGGAGATTCAGGTAACTGGAAAAAAAGGCTAATAAGGTGTATAGGGAAGATGCAAGTTTGGGACTCAATAGTCGACACAAGAAAAGAACTCTCCTCAGTCATTTGTTCATGGGCTAGATGAGAACATGGCTCCCAAGAGGTCTTCACTAGATGGAAGAAATGCACTCTGGGAGGAACACATGTCATGAGGCACAAATGAAAGATCAGGTTCCAATTCCCCTAGTACATGATGTACGAGACCATCTGCATGATTGTCAGCAGAGGCGGAGATGGAACAGGTAGCCACATAGTTAACCTATGCCAAGGAAGGTACTGCTTGCACGCAAGAATCGATAGGGGACAACGACTGCACACAAGGCACCGGGGGACTAAAGAATAATAATTGATCTATGGTCACCATTCTTCTGTCGTGTGGAAAACAAACCACACCGAAAAGTGAAGAGACAAGAGCCTGCATGGTGTAAATATAGTCACGTCCAAGGAGAAGACTGGAATCTAAAGTACCTTGGGCAACCATTACGTCTATATAGACGATTTTACCTCCCAAAGTAAGAAGAAACTTTGGGAGGATCCCTAAAGGTTGACTAGCTCCTCCCTCAAACGCTAACAGATTCTGCATGACCGGCACAAGCTGTGGGGAGCCCAAAACTTGCCAAGTAGTGAAAGGCATGAGGGTAACCGACACACCCTCATCCAAGGCAGTGCCAGGTACTTCCTTATCATAGGCATTTACTGTAATCTGGAAAGGCACATAGGATGGAAGATGGAAAGCAGTCAGGTGACTCCAGTCGAAGGAAACGACAAAACTACTTGGTGGGGGTATCATATGATTGCGCCCATTCTCAATAGGAACCGAAGAAGGACTCTCTGAATTAGCTGGGATATGAGGGTCATTCTCGGACTCAAGATATTTTGACGAGATGAGAAGAACATGAGAAGAATAATCATGATGCTCTTCCGAAACAGAGTGATCAACGGGTGGTGAACCTAAGTCGACACTATCTCCGACCAATGGCTGGTCTGGAATAGGCTTAGCATATCTAGGCTCAGGAAGAGAAGGGTGGAAAAGAGAAGAATCTAAGTTTATCTCTTTATCAACCGAGAGAGGGTCTGAAGAGAGCCTCTAATAACCAACTAGAAGTGGAGGCGAAGAAGCTATAGACTTTCCAAAACAGCTGAAGCTTTATCCATGAGCGGACAAAGGTGAAGGGGATGGTTGCCTTCTCATAGCCTACAAGGGAATCGAATCTTCCCTTTCTTCTTACCACTGCCAATTGAGGATTGAACATCGAGATGAGCTTCAGAGGACGATGAGGGACGAGCCAGATCGTAAGACCATACTTCTAAGATCCTAGGGATGCCAGGACAATCATGAAGAAGATGGTCACCCTTGCAAAATTTACAAGGGAACTTAACCTTTCGTGGGGGATAAAAAGGTGGCTTGACCTAGGATGTACTCAGAGCAAAAGCTACACAGGTGGCCTCATGTTTATCAGACTTCTTCTTCTTCTTCTTAGTCTCGTGGTTACTAGATGTGAAACTTTCACCAGGCGAAGGAGGAGAGGAGGAGGAAGAAACAGGGGAAGAAGGCATAGGCTCAACCTTGGAATCAACATGTCGTGGTTTAGACGAAGGAGATAGTGGAACAAGCGTCATGACGCTCGGACGAGGTTGAAAACAACCAAACGAGCAAACCGATGGTTAACCTAGGCAAAGACAACGTTGCCATGTACGAAGCACCGGCATTTCCAAAAGGCAGAAATAGACCAGGATTTCCATCTGGGGGAAGACCTTGGACAATATACTCAGCGAATGTTGCCATCGGGAACGAACCCGAAAAACACTCTTATCACAACCAAGAACTCGAACTGTTACCAGGGATATTTCGTAGGCAGTAAATTTTATGACGCAGGAACAAAACTTGACCTTTTCATATTTCAAGAGTCGAGAAAAGGATGAAAAGGTGAATCTATCTCTTTCGAGGTTTAATGAGCCTGAAAGGACAAGTGCTCAGATGGACCTTTTCTTTTAAGGAGTCTGAAAAGGAACGAAAGTGACTACCCTGGAGAGCTAGGTAAAAGGTTTACCAGACAACCTGTAAAACTGCATATACACCTTGATGATCAAATGAAAACCAAGGACTTTCCGTATGGCAGTCAATCTTCTCAAATGCTGTGTTCGGTGCATTACGGTTTGTAGGACGGCAGACACAACTTCCTATGGATGTAGGATGATAACCTAGTGGGGTCTCCCAACATATACTCGACAGTACTGGGAGCACAAGTTCGTACTAGTGGTTATTGAGTCACAGAAGGAGGAATCACCCAACCTTAAGTGAAAGCAATAGTGACTAGGTTTAACGACGTCGGAGCACGTCTCTAGCCTAGACCTCTAAATAATGTGTGTTTAGTTCCAATGCATTGCTAAGTTCATTCAGTTCATTTTAGAGTTGATCTTGAGTTAGGTTTCAATTTCCAACCCTACTGTATGTATATTAAAAACCCTAGGATGCAACTAAAATGAGTAAAGCATCTTTCACTTCGATGAACACCTACTTACAGAAAAGTAGAAAGTTCATTCCCAAACCAAGACAAGCAAATACAAGCACTAAGAAACACAATGCATTAACACACCAATCCTATAGTGCATCGATACTACTAATGATAGATTTAAAGTTTGTTTTCCAATTTCTCAAGCATGAAAATTTGAAATACAAATGTACTTTCACTTTCGATCCAAACAATTGTGATCTATGCTTGGTAGTGAAGAAATCAAATCAATATCAAAACTTGGTTCAATAATTGACACTAAAAATCAACCAGCAAAAACAAGCAATGAAAAAGCCGCAAGCAAATCAATAAGACGATTTTGGAAGAACCTCGGATATACAAGCAACCTGGACAAATAATTCAAAAACTTGAAAGAGCTAGGTCACAAGGCCTAAAAACGCAAGATTCACTCAATGAAAGAGATAGTACCTTTAATCAACAACAATCAAAACAAACTAATGGGCAAGAGGAAGACAGTAGGGGATAAACAAGACTAGTGAATTCAGGAGGTGAAGTTGTGAAAACAACTTACACAGGAATCGTCGCGGGTATAAAACAGGCAACTAGTGACAATCAGCTAATAGTCACAGCAACAGAGCGACGTCTTCATGAGATTACACCTATCTTCCGTGACGTGCCGATTTCAAGAATCGTTGTGACTGTACAATAGGATTCAATGACACACATGTTTACAAAACAGAGACAGGGCAACATCGTCACGATTGTCAAGATTTTTCCAGTGACGAGCATAAAAATGATGGAAAACGAATGAAAACTCCCAAAAAAACACCAGACTATCCTTCTAGATAGGAAGGGTACTTCCCATATTGACCCAGGTAACCTAAAAACTGATGGTTTAACCCCAAATTTCAAGAGACACTAAATCGAAACCAAATAAAAGCAAACAAGAGATAAAACATACAAAGGACTCCCCAATGGAGTCGCCAACTTTTGAAGTAGGAAAGTGTTCCCTCTGCAGACAGAGGCAACCCCTCTAGCCCTAGAGTGGGTCTAGTCACAGCAAAGACAAAACAACAATCGATTCCCTTAAACAATCATCGTTGGAAGCCTACCTCAAACCGGTGGTTGATGACGTTCCGTTGCGCTGCTCCAGCTTCTGTTTCTTTCTCCTCAATGAGCAATTAACCTGAAACACCACAAGAAAATAGTAGAGCACGCCACTGAGAACAACAATGATCTATTTACTTATAAAGTCAAGAAATCATAAGCTATCCAGTAAATGTACACAAGATATAGGAAATCATCATTGATGTATTAAAATGAATCAAGAGCAAAGCTTATAACCAAGTCTTGACATTGCAAGCCTTCTCGGAGGGTCCAGCCAGTATGTTTCTTCAAGCATTCACTCTCAAGAATGGGTCTCCCAAATAGACATTATCTCTCTCTCACTCACAAGCTTTAATACAAAGTTAAGGCACTCCACAACCTCTTAGCAAACTATTGGCAATCCCACACTTGTCACACTCACACCAAAGCTATCTACTAAACTCAAAAGAACCAGCAGCACTCCAACCAAAAGAACTAGCAGCTCATAGCAATGGTGAGTGATTTTATAGGAGAAGGAGTCTCCATGAAATTAGGGAGAGGAAGCTTATCCTCAAGGGAGGTTGCACAAAAGACGTAACTACCATCCCAACGGAGGAAGGGCAACCCAAAATGACCTAAGAACCAGCTCTAGAGACATCCAGAAGGCCGACTGTTTGAACAAATTTGCCCAATCTAGATCATCGGTAGTCGTGAACTAAGTCTCAAAGATGGCATCGCAAGGAGGCAATGCATGCAGACCAATCGTCGCAATAAATAGCTGGCAGCCTCGCGTTGAGCCCTAAAATTCGACCGTCGCGGGAAATAGGTGTACACTTGTGACGGTGTCGCGATGAGACTATTTATGACAGGGGATCATCGCATATATTAAAGGCTTATGCACGACGAGGCAGAAACTTAGCGAAAAAGGGTCAACTTTCAACATTAGAGAGCAGTTGCTTAATCTTCTTTCATGAATGAGAAGATATGAACATGTTTATTTGACACATGACATAGCAGAGGGACTGAGATGAGGACAGTGACAAATTACTGTGTAACAATCTCTGCTACATTTTTTTCAATATCGATGTTGGATCTTCTTGCAATAGCATACCAATCTTCGAATGTGTCTTTTGAGCTCACTCCAGCAAGTCACATTTTTTTTTGTTTTGTTTATGTATGCTATCATTTGACCAATATGGTCTTGTAAACCAGGTCATTTGTTAAGAGGTTCCTTGGGTAGACATTTAGTCTGCCAAGTTTGTGATCACCATATCTGAACATTATTCTTTTATACTATCAACGAAGAACATTGCAATATTTTTACCATCTTGTGTCTTGATTATCATGCTTGTGTTTTTCTCTTTTGTATATTACAGTTTTCCTTTTCATGGGATGTTACCTTAAAAAGAGGCAGTAATATATATTTGTGATTTAAATTTGATAATATTTTGTTTGTGAGTCTCGCTTCATATGTCAAATTGTTTTAGTTTACGGCCCTCTTTAATGACACATCTTCATTTCATTTTTATTTTGTATTCAAGTATTGTAAAGTTTGTGAGATTTTTTTTTTTCTTTTCTTGTTTCTTTACTTCAAAGTTGTATTGTAATAATTAGGCATTTTACCCATGTCCCTAGCCTAGCCAATCAAGAATTTGAAAGGTTGTGTGAGTGAATCAGAAAAATTCATCAACATCCCTATTAGCAACCATATTGGGGAGCGAATAATGATCACTTCTTGGTTTAATTGGTTATCTTGATTTCATTTTATTTGATCTTGACATACTTTTCTTTCTTCTCCATTTGTCTACTACTTTTTATGCCTAGTTTGATTATTTCTCTTTGATCTTTTAACAAGATCAATGACCAGAGTTCAGTGTTTTAGACCAAGTACCGATTAGGAAAATATAGCTCTGTCAATATTATCTACAGATAAAGCAACATCAATAAAAGTATACAATCAAGCTGAGTTACTTACTTTTTTATGTTTTCTATTATTGAGATATTTATATGAAATATTGTCTTTCTTGAATAAGTTGATTAAATTTAATCTCATTCAATGACCCAACCAGTATTTTTCTAACACAATATCTCTCCAAACTTTAACAATCGGAACATTATCTTTGTCGGTCCCTTCAATCTTTCACTTGAGACTGATAAGGCTCCTGAAGAAATTGAGAGGTCTTGAGCCACAATCTCACGTCATATTGAAATTGTTGATGAACAATACAAACAATGTATCACAATAACTCAAGCAATTTAATTTCTTGATTAATAAATGTACACCCCCTTTTGTCAATCTCAATCCTCACATCATACTATTGAAACTGCTCGTCATTCAATATAAGCACATTAATCATTTGAACCCCCATGTCAATCACATAGGTTGAGAGGAAGACCTCTTGAATTTGATTCTTTGTCAGTTGTTAGAGGTAGAAGAAAGAAGTTGGAAAATATTAAGAACACTCTTAAAATATCGTTATTTGAATCTAACACTGCAATTTTAAATCAAATTCTGATATTCGATATTCCACCCATTAAAATGGCTACAACTCCCCTAGGAAGTATTTTCAGCGAATACCGACCTACTCCACATCCTAACAATCCTAATAGGATCATAAAAAAATATGGACACTTCCAATTCAAGGAGGACTTGAATGCAACCCCTTGGCACGTGCCATCTCCTCTAAATTTGGCTACTTCAACCGCTCGATTACCAAAATTCAAGGACTATCTACCTATATTCTTTGGGGATGGAACCTGCATTGTTTATGAACATTTAACTTCTTTCTTGAATGCTTGTAGCAATATCGGGGCTAATGCTAAAGATGTTTGTATAAGTTTTTTGTTAATGCCCTGGAAGGAAGAGTTGCTTCTTACTTTTATGATCTACCTCTTAGAACAATTACAAATTAAACTATCAAATGAGAATTGTGTCAAGTTCTCATATTTTTTAGGTAGCAAAAAATCTTCCAATTTTGAAAAGTGTTGACTCAAAATATACATTTTGTTTTGAGCATATTTTTTATACTTTAGATTTTCTTATGTATCAAGTATGAACATTTTTTTTAAAATGTTAGTGATTTTCATGTTGTTTTTTAAAAGTGTTGTTGCAGCGTCAACCCCTTTTCTAAAGGGCTTATTTTTTACACTTTAAATTTTTTAATGGATTAAGTGTGGATAATTATTTTTAAAATTTAACAATTTTTGAATTAGTTGTCTTCTTCTTCTTCTTCTTCCCTGATATTTATTTTAAAATGTTTTCAGGTTTGTGTTTTTTTGTATTTCTTTTAAAAAAAAAATTGTAATGAAATCTTGGTTTTTTTTGCATAATTAAAAAAAAACAATATTTTAAAGTTACAATTTTCTATATATTTATGTATCGTTAATTAATATTTCGATGCACATCAAATAATTGTCACTAAAAAAGAAATAATTTTAAACATTTGACAAAAAAATACACATTTTGGAAACAGATATAACAAAAAAATACACAATTTGAGATTTTTTTTGCTAAAAATGACATGTCAAATAAATGATTTTATGGGAAATTTTTAACAAAAAAAAATAGTATTTTTTATGAATTCTATGTAAAAAATAATAAAATCACAATTTTTTTTTCAAAAAATAATGATTCATATAAAAATTAAAATGAATATCAGATAATACAAATATTAAACATATAACAACAATAATTGAATACGTATTCTTCTCATAAAATCTCAAAGTCAAAACATTACAAATATAATTAAGGAATAGTTCTCAAAATTAAGCTTGATTTGCAAGCATAAGTTAAATTTAATCAATAATATCATATAATTCATTCTCATTATCTTCTATGTTTCATTATTGTCTTTTTTCATAGTATTTTGTGCTTTAGTTTGGTCATTTTCCTCTTCTAATGGATCTTTGATGTCTGCAAATCTTCGAAAGTATCCCTTTCCGATCATTCCATCTAACTGTGGTTAAGGTTCATTTGCCTTTTTTGCCACACATGATTCATTAAAATCCCCTTTCCTCAAACCAACTTCTTGCATTGCATCTGGAAGAAATTGAATAACATTAATTCTTGGTTGAAAAAAATTGCATTGTAGTGAGTCTTTTTCAATTACAATGCATTTTCTGCTTTCTGTAGGAATTATGCTAGTGTTGTACCTAATCATCAAGTACAAAAAAGAAAGAAAGTAGAAACACATACAAAAAAAAAAATAATAAAAAATTGAAATCCAATTTTATATAATAAAACTTACCTGAACCTGAGACTAAATCCAAAACCCAATATCCTTCATTTGAACATAAATATATAAGATAGTTAATCAATGTCTATGGTTTTTTATAAATGTTAATTACCTCTCCTTTTACATCTTTATCCTCATATGTTAATTTTTTTACAATAGCATCATGAACTAGTACTTGGCTATGACTCTTTCTGTTAGCTCCCTCTAACACTAGTGATTCTCTCATTACTATTGTCATTGTAGCGCTTATTATTATTATTATGCCCCTATTGTCCCCATATTGTTATTAGCGTGCCCCATAGAAACCCACTATTGTTATTGTTGTGCCCTTATGTTATTACTGTTATGTCGGCTTGATTATATTGTGACCCCTTAGACTCTTGTATATAGAAGGGAGGTTTAGTCATTTGTATCATCCAAGAATTGTTCATTTGTGTAATTTAAAGGAGGTTGCCCCCTCCAAGAGGCTGAATTCTAAGGCATTGATCTATCTTTTCTATCTTTTTGTGAGCTGGTTTCATAACATTTGGTATTAGAGCTTTGATTCTAGGTTTTGTTGCTCCAAACAGGTCATTGTGGAATTTTTGCTATAACTTTTTTTTTTTTTGCAAAGTTTTAGAATTGAAAAACAAAACCCAGTTGAGCCGAAATCATTTTGAACTTCAGGTCTGAATTTTAGAGCTTCTATCGCTATATTTTCGGAGATATGATCTGAGGAAGTTAGGGTTTTTGCAGACTCCCGAACTACATTCCAAACTGGTGACCTAGGGAAAATCATCATAACTTTTGTTCTGGGCATCAGATTGAAATTTTGTAAGAAGTTTCAGAAAGAGGACGACCTCTAGTTTTTTGTATATCATGTTTTAGTACTAAGGTTGAAACAGTGGCACGTGGCACTTCGTACAATTTCTCTCTACTGAACTAGTCTATAAGCAGGTCACCATGGTAGATTTGGCATAAATCTTCCTTGGAGAATCCAATCTTGATCAGACTTGTGGGGTTAGAAATAGGACCCAAAGGGATACTGTATGACATGTTTTCAGATATTTGATATCCTCAATTACAGAGATACAATAGATTCAATATCGAGCTCTTACAAAGTGAAAAAAATGTGTGTAGTTTTTTTTTTTTTTAAATTTTGCATAAGATTGGTTTGAAAAATTAGTTTGAAGGAATTCAAAGGGAACAGTGAGGAATTATTAGCATTAATTGATGCCCCGAAGAAAGAAAATGGAAACACCTAGTAAGCAACCTGGAAGCTCTAGCATGACTCATGAAGAAGAGGAAGAAATGCAACATGATATATCAAAATTACAAGACTAAGTACAACAAATTTCACTCTCACAAAAGGTAACTGAAGCCAAGATGAATGGCGTGGAAACTAATATGGATGGCATGGAAGCTAAGATGAATAGCATGAACGTTAAGATGAATGGCATGGACCCTAAGATGGAAGAATTGAAGATAAATTTGAATAAGTTGCTGCAAGAAATGGTTACTAATGGTGAAAGGGTAGTAAAGGAAACTCATGATGAGAACAAAATAAATGTGAATCATGATTTCATAGACTCTAATGTTGGATTGAAGACCCACCATGTTCCAAAAATAGATATGAGGAAGTTTGATGCAAGGATCCTGGAATATGGATACTACAGATGGAGCAATTTTTCGATCTCCATAACGTGTAAAATGCACAAAAGTTACGTATTGCAACTTTATATTTGGAACCAAATCAGTTTGTATGGTATCGATGGCTTTTCTTTCGTAAAAAAATTGTCACTTGGGTAATTTTTATGGAAGAAATGATAGCACATTATGAGGATACAAAAAGCAACACATTTTTTAGCCAATTGATAAATCTCAAACAAAAGGCTTCAATAATGGAGCACATTGAGGACTTCCAAAAATTGAACATAAGGGTAAAAGATATTCCAGAGGAGCATATAATTGATGTGTTCATAGGGACTTTAAAGGATAATATCCAACATGAGGTTAGCAAGAAAAATGGAAAGCAAAATTATGGCAATCAAGAAGCCTACCACTCACAACTATAAAGATGGAAGTGTTGGTGTTGTTTCCCCTAGCCTTCCACAATCTACAAGGTTGACACCACAACAATTGGAAGAAAAAATAGCACAAGGGATTTGTTACAGTTGTGATAGAAAATACACTAAAGGTCATAAGAATGCTGAGAAGAAATTATTCTGCATAGATTGTGAAGAGGATGAAGAAAAGGAACAAGAAATGCCAAAAGAAGAGGATATACTCCAGGAACAAACCCTAGATAAAGAATAAATGAATCCGACCATATCTTTTAATGCATTGGATAGAATTACCACTCCTCAAACTATCAAGATAAAAGGACATATCAAGAAGAAAAAGGTAATAGTGTTGATTGATTCAGGAAGTACCCATAATTTTATTCATTGTAAGATAGCCAAGGAATTGAATTTTTTCCTATATCCAGCATCAGAGTGTCAAGTGATGGTTGCAAGTGGAGGAACCATAAATTTCTCTGGAAAGTGCCATAATATCAAGCTATCCATGGGAGAATATGTATTGAATAGCGCAATGATTTCCATTCCAATGGGTGGTGCTGATGTTGTACTAGGAGTCCAATGGTTACAATCCTTGGGTACAATAGTTTTTAATTTTCAAGAACTTTTCATGAAATTTTGTGCGGAAGGAAAGGAAATTGAATTAAGGGGTGTTGCATGGAAACCGAGAAAGATAGTAAGCTCTAATGGTATGATAAAGCTTCTAAAGAAGGAACAACGAGGCGTAATTGCACAATCATGTTCGCTAGAGGTTCCCACATCGAAATCATCTATTTCTCCAGATCTCCAAAATGTCTTGGACAATCATGCCAAGGTATTTGAGCTCCCAAAGGCCTCCCACCTATTCGTGATCATGATCATGCTATTCATTTGATTCCAGGAAGTGTTCCTCCAAACATCATGGCGTATAGATATCCCTATGCCTATAAGAGTGAAATTGAACGTATGGTTGTAGAAATGCTAGAGGTTGGTATAATTCAAACTTGTCAAAGTTCTTTCTCTGCTCCAGTAGTATTGGTGCACAAGGATGATGGATCATGGCACATGTGTCCGGATTATAGGGAGCTCAACAAGCTCACTATTAAAGATAAGTTTCCAATTCTTGTCATTGATGAATTATTGGATGAATTGCATGGATAAATTTGCTTCACCAAGTTGGATATTCATTTAGGATATCATTAAATCATAATGAACACTGAAGACATTCTGAAAACAACATTTAGAACTCATGATGGTCATTATGAATTTTTGGTCATGCCTTTTGGCCTTACCAATACACCTTCTACATTTCATGGTTTGATGAATTCCATTTTCAAACCCTTCCTTAGAAAATTTGTGTTAGTATTTTTTGATGATATACTAATCTACAACAAGTCTTGGAAGGATCATGTTCAACATGTTGACAAGGTGCTCAAACTATAGGAGGAGAAACAATTATATGCAAAAAGCTCCAAATGTTTCTTTGGAGTATAAGAGGTGGAATATATGGGTCATATTGTATCTCATGAAGGTGTTAAGGTAGACCTTAGCAAAATTAAAGCCATTAAGGAATGGAAATCCCCACATCCATAAAGCATCTACGAGGATTTCTCGGGTTGACAGGGTATTATCGCAAGCTTGTTAAGAATTATGGGAGAATAGCAGCACCTCTAACAACATTATTGAAGAAAGATGCACTTTCATGGACTTCAGAAGCAACAAAGGCTTTCGAACATCTTAAAGAGGCAATATGCCAAGCACCGGCCTTAGCTATGCTGGACTTCACAAAAACCTTTATTATGCAATGTGATGCTTCAAGAAATGGAATTGGTGTTGTTTTAATGCAAGATGAAAAACCCATTGCTTTCGAAAGTCATCCAATCAAAGGAAAGTATTTACACAAAGCTATTTATAAGAAGAAAATGTTGGCAATACTACATGCACTTAAGAAATGGTGAGCCTACCTAATGGGAAGACACTTCAAGGTAAAAATGGCTCATGATAGTCTTAAATACTTTTTAGAACAAAGATTATCCTATGAAGAGCAACAAAAATGGTTCACAAAGATGTTGGGTTATGACTTTGAAATCATCCACAAAAAAGGGAAGCAAAATGTTGTGGCATATGCACTCTCAAGAAAGTATGAGGATGTGGAAGCATTGTCATGTGCCATTTCTATTATCCAACTAGATTGGATAAATGGAGCAAGTGATGAATGGACGAATGACGAAGAGGTGTGGGCACTCATTCAAAAGATACAACAAGATCTCAGTACACTTGATACGTTTAGCTAGAAAAATGATTCGTTATGGTACAAAGATCGCTTATACCTATGTAAGAATTCCCAACTCAAAAAAAAAAAAAA
>APFE030346969.1:0-17211 GCA_000404065.3 Pinus taeda
TAAGTTTGGTATTTATATTATGTTTGTGCATTTAAAACTTTTTTGTGTGTAATATCAAAATTTGATATATAATGTTCAATGTATTTTTTTGTCTTTACAATGTTTTTTGTGATGTTCACATTGTAACGTTCATTATTGGATGTGTATTTTTTATTGTGTATGGGATTGGTTGTTGTTTGGCCTTTATTTACATAGTTATGCATTTACAATAAATGTGGATGACATGTTTGAAATGTACTTTGAAATGTGTGTGGATTTTCTTTAGCATATGGCTTGATTTACTCTCTACATTAGTTTTATATGTTCGGATTTTTACAATTCTGTGTGTATGATGATCAAAAATTGACATGCAATGTTTGTAGTATTTATAATTTTGAATGTAATAAGAAGATTTGATGGGATGTTTGTATTCTTGTGTATTTGTAATGATTTTGATGTTTGAATGTTTATGTATTTCTAATGCTTGTTATGTTAGTGTAGTTATTGTGCATTTGTATTGATTATGTAGTTACAGTCTTATTTGTAATGATTAAAACTTGTATTGTGCTCTTGATTGTGTGTTTGCAATCTTGATTCTCCTCATTTTTAATTGTGGATTTGTACTTTTGATTGTATGTGTGTTTATACTCTTGATTTGTATGCATTTTTTATTATGTGTTTGTATTCTTCATCACGACATTAAGCTACACATATGTTTGTGAAAATTTGACGTGATGCTCGCATATGTTTGAATTAATTATGACTGTTGTTTGATTGTATGCATTTCTGATTGTGTTTGTATTATTCATCACATTTGTTTGTGTATTTACAATCTTGTGTGTAATAAAACCTCAAGGAATGCTTATATATGCTTGTGTATTTACAATGTTTTTTAATGTAATGATGAAAACTCAATATGATGTTTGAGTACTTGTGTATCTATATGTTTTTTAATATAAATATGAAAATTGGATGTGATGCTCACATATGTGTGAATGTAATTATGATTGTTGTTTGATTGTATGCATTTATGATTGTGTTTGTATTATACATCACATTTGTTTGTGTATTTACAAACTTGTGTGTAATAAAACCTCAAGGAATGTCAACATATGCTTGTGTATTTATAGTGTTTTTGAATGTAATGATGAAAATTCAATATGATGTCAGTATGCGAGCATCACATCAAATTTTCACAAACATCTATGTAGCTTAATGTCATATTTATTATGTGTTTGTATTCTTGATTGTATGTATTTTTTATTTTGTATTTGTATCCTTCATCATGTTTGTTGTGTGTGTACTTACAATCTTGTGTGTAACAAAAAATGAAGGAATATTTATATGCTTGGGTATTTACAATATTTTTCAATGTAATGATGAAAATCTAATATGATATTTGACTAGTCGTGTATTTGATATGGCATCTTTTTGTATTTGCAATAATATTTTTGTAATGATCAAAATTTGATATGTATTTGCCATTTAAATTTATTGTACAATAAATTAAATGGGGAGATTCTGAGGGTTGAGTGAAATAGTAATATTATATAAGCTATATTTTGTTGTATAAGGAATTCACATAGAAAGTGGGTTGGGAGAATGATAGAGCGAAATAATATATAACCATAAATTAAGAGTCAAACTCCTTTTAATCTAAAGAAAATATTATTTTTATATTTTTATTTATCAAATTTTAAATAAGCATAATAAATCACTAATTTTAAATCAATATATAAAATAAGTTCTATAATTTGAAATTCAAATTAGATGTATATAAACCTAATAAATATTAAAAATCTCTCATTTTTTTATAACTTTAATTGACACACAATATTATTGATATGTATAAGATTATTATTAAATAATATAATATTTATTTATGCATAAATTCCTAAATATTCTTATAATATTAATTTTATTATTAAAATTATAAATTAATACTTAAAAAAATGTATTTAATAATTACATGAATTATAATTAAATTTATGAAAAAAATATTTAATATGTATTCTTCCGTTATATATATTATTAAAAAGATTAGAGGTAATTTCAATTACTCTTTATTTTAAATAAATAAAATATACATATTATTTTAAAACGATTATTATTTATTAATGATATAAAATATTCAATATTATTTTATTATTATAAACTATAAAAAAGTTATTCATATTATTATAGTAATAATGATTTTAGATACGTTTGAGTTTCAAGTATATATTTTATATATTATTATTTCTATTTTAATGGATAATATTGTACTTATTTAATTTATTTTCATATATTTATATATTATTGAATGATATATAAAAAGTTAAAATATTAACTATATTATATATTTATATATATATAATATTATTATATATATAATTACTTAATTTTTTTTAATAGTATTAAATAATAATAATTAATTTATTATTATTAAAAAAAAATCATCCTAATAAAGAGATGATATGTACATAAACATCATCTTATATATGTTAATGAAGTTTTCAACTTCTCTAACATTGGTCCAAATTGTAAATTTTATTACATGTTTTTTAATTAACAAAATATAAAAAAATTATGTTAAGTGATTTATGATCCTAGTTGAAGGAGATCAAAGGTTGTTTTACTATTGCATCTTATATATGTTAATGAAGTTTTCAACTTCTGTAACATTGGTCCAAATTGTAAATTTTATTACATGTTTTTTAATTTAACAAAATATAAGGAAAATTATGTTAAGTGATTTATGATCCTAGTTGAAGGAGATCAAAGGTTGTTTTACTGTTGCATTTACTGTAACAAGTAAGATTTCCATATCTGGTTTAGTCATAATGAGATTTCCCTGGAAGGCTGAAACTTATCAAGAACACTTTGGTATCTTTATTTTGGATTGCCTAGAAGATTGCGGTGTTAAGAATTGAAATATTATCCATTCTCACCACTATTTTCTTTTGTATAGAATAACAACCCTAAGACTAAATGTTTACACATTTAGGGTCCAACATTTCTCTGGTTAAGTGCTGAAACTTCTGTTTTGTATTAATTTCATTTTTGCTTCAAAATTTTCCACATGGTATTAGAACTTTTGTAGCTCAGACCATTATAGGTGTAAGTGAGGGCTTCTATTTTAATGATGATACTTTTTGATATTTAATTTAAATTTATTTTTTCAATATAAATTTATATATTATATGAATATTTGATATATTAAAAGTTAAAATAATTAACTTTAATGTTATCTATCTATATATATATATATATATATATATATATATATATATATATATATATATTATATTATATATAAATAATTAATTAATTTTTTATTATTTAAATATTTTTTTAATATTATTAAATAATAATAATTAATTTATTATTATTAAAAAAATTTCATCCTAATAAAGAGATGATATGTACATAAACGTCATCTTATATATGTTAATGAAGTTTTCAACTTCTCTAACATTGGTCCAAATTGTAAATTTTATTATATGTTTTTTAATTTAACAAAACATAAGGAAAATTATGTTAAGTGATTTGTGATCCTAGTTGAAGGAGATCAAAGGTTGTTTTACCGTTGCATTTACTGCAACAAGTAAGATTTCCATATCTGGTTTAGTCATAATGAGATTTCCTTGGAAGGCTAAAACTTATCAAGAACACTTTGGTATCTTTATTTTGGATTGCCTAGAAGATTGGGGTGTTAAGAATTGAAACATTGTCCATTCTCACCACTATTTTATTTTGTATAGAATAACAACCCTAAGACTAAATGTTTACACATTTAGGATCCAACATTTCTTTGGTTAAGTGCTGAAACTTCTGTTTTGCATTAATGTCATTTTTGCTTCAAAATTTTCCATATGGTATTAGAACTTTTGTGGCTCAGACCATTATAAGTGTAAGCGAGGGCTTCTATTTCAACTAAAGACACTTGATAAAGGTGTTTGATCTTCCTTGAGGTTGCTGGACATGAAAGTGAAACCAGTGTTCCATGGTGACGCATCCCTCACTATTAGGTTCACACATCCATCACACGTGGGATGGGGGTACCTCTAGGGAAACGTTTACCTGCATCCCCCTTTTTGGGAGATGAAAGGAGACATAGAGATGGAAATTTCCCTAATGTGGGGGACGCAACTCCCTAAAAGGGATGCTTCTGGGTGTCCACCCTTTATATTGTTTGATAACAATAATTTATGAGTGAAGAGTGTAATATTCAATCCTAAGGCCCTACTAATGCTATGTAATTAATGGTAATGTTAAATTATTAAAGTAAAAGTGACATTCTCCTTTACCTTTCATTTTCATCCTTCTACTTACATTTTTAACATTACAATGAAATGACTCGGGATGTTTGAGAGTGGTTTCAACCTCATTGGACTTCATCTAGAGAAAATAGTATTTCATAACCCATTCAAAATTCGGCAGACTTAACAGTTTCAATATTTCAATTTTGGGGGGATTGCAATGTTTCTAATGGATTCTATCAAGTATGAGGGTCTGGAACTAGCATTTAATCAGGAGCACCGAGCCTAAAATCAACCCTTTTGAGGGGGGTACGCCCCCAGTTATCACTGTAAGTTTTTCCTAGTATGTAGAGGGAACACCCTAAGGTAACTCTTTCAAACCAATCTTTAGGGCCAAAGGATAACCGTTTCAGATCAGAGAGGGCTCTCTCCTTTACAATTAAACTACCTAGTGTCAACTCAGTAGTTGGTTGTGTCTTTAGTACAATGGCTAGATCATGGGTTTAGTAGGGTTTGAAAATGATGGCAAGGAAGAGAGAAAGTGTATCCTTGGGCATGAAGCTGTAGCAAATTCAAATCTATCAACGTTTACTAGGATGTCGGATGTAATGATAGAGGCTAAGAGTAGGATAGTTGATTTATCCTTAGACAACCTTGCTATTGAGAGTGGTAAGAGAAAATAACAAAAAACTATTTAAACCAGAGCATATGATAGAAGAATTTTGTTCAGTTTAGATGAGGAAAGTGATACTTAAATGGTAAAGATAGAGCATGAAAATGAAGCATGAATTCTACTTTAATACCTTCATTCAAGCATAAGGAAGATAAAAATTTAATGAAAATAATAGAGGTAAACACATTCACCAAGAAATAAACATGGATGTATCAACACATGAATTCTCAACTTTGAAACACTATGTTCTTCTTATCACTAGTCATCTAGGATTAACCAACCTTAACAAATCACATACACCGATTACAATTTTTCTCAAATTCTGAACCGTTCGTTTTTATTGATTATCAACTTTATAGAGTATTTGCAAAACCATAAGCATGTTTTTAGAAATACCTTAATTACAACAATCTCAAAATAGGCAAGTATATCTCTAATTAAAACTAAATACATTACATTCCTCATTAATAAAAAAAGATGATAATATTATGTATCTGAGAACTATGTTGTTGTTGAAGACTTGGCTGAAGCTAAGGATCTAACTGATTACTGATATTCTGCCCAAAGTTTTTGAAAACCCTACTTCATCATCAAACTTGGTATGGTAATATCTTTCTTGAAATTTGGTCTTGATCCACAGAAAAAGGGAATTTAGTATGTAGATCCTTCCTTCAGGGTTGTATTTGCTCCAAACTACTCCTTGTTGCCTTAAAAAAATAGGCTTTTCCCAAGCGTTGACGGATTAACTAGCATACCTCAAATCGAGAGAAAAATTGGGAACCCTTGACAGATTAAATGATTGTTTTCTCAAAACATGGCAAAAATTCATGTAACTATCACCACTCATCCAAAATGAAGTGAAAATAGCGCTAATGGATTAAATGTCTCCGCTATATAAAAATGATCCCAGAAGGTTGGAAAAACAAAAAAATGCACCGCAAATTCTACATTTAAGTATGTTAGGTGCCTCCAATAAAATATCAGCTTCACTCTATCTCCTTTTCCTAGTCTTCTTGACCTTAGGAGTAGGCTCTTTGCTTTGTTTTTTAGGCTTCCTAGAACTAGCAGGCTTCTATTTGTTTATGACCAGATATCTGTGAAGTGTGTTATCTACCTCAATGAATTGTTATGCCAGGCTAGGGTTTTGTTTGAGCTTGAATTTCAACCTCAATTTATTAACTGGTATAGTGTGCAACCTTCTTCCCCCATAGATCTAAACTAGTGCAAACTCCTCAACAACCTTTATTTTATTTGTCTTAGGCTCAACAAATTCAGCCTTTGTTTCCTCCTTTGTTTCCTCTATTGGTTCAACAAATTTTGTATGTTCAGGAGATGATATAAGAGGACAAGACATGGCTTTCCTTTCCATAATTCTCCTACTTCTTCTCGTGTAGACCATTTTCATTTCAAGAACGAGAGGAGGAGGTTTTGTCATCATAATTTTCCTCTGAATTCTAGTCTGGACAGATGAGGTCCCCTGCTCTAGGTTTGGGGTGGTTCAACAAGCTTCTTACTTCTTTTATTTTTGCTAATGGCCTTAGGTTTAGGTGCAACAGACTCTACAAACTCCCCCAAGAAAAGAAAATGCTCCCATGTTTTGTTAATCTTTCTTAATTTCAATTAGTAACTTGATTAAACTCTTGTGATAAATGAAGTGGGATGATACATCAGGTTTGGCCCTAACTCTTGCTCACATCTTCTTAAGACTCATTAATAAAAATAAAGGAGCATTCATCTTGACCTCTCCAGCATTGTGAGTAAGAAATGAAAATGATTCATATTGAATCTGTTGAAGCATCCTTCAAAAGTGAAATAAGTTTGAGTGATCCTAAGGAGAAGGTTTCATTGATCCTTTAGCAAAGATCTTTGCATCACCAAACATCATATTTTGTCCTCATATACATCTTTTAAAAAGAAAGGAATGTTAATTCCAGCTAAGGTGCAGATTTTAAACCAATGTTCTCCATCAACAGGGAGACATGTAGCCGTTGCAACAACTTCATCTGTGAAAGGGAAGGAAATATCTCCAACAGTAACCCCCTGACCATCAAACCCTTTCATCAAGGCTTGAGTAACCCCATCACAATAATCGTTGCATCTGAAAAAGAACTCGTCCCAGCCAACCTCCCAAAATTGTTTCGAATTTTTGGATATGCTTCGAGGAGATCAGGTCTTAGAGGTTCTCCCTTGTGCAATTTGGCACTTTTTCCCATAATTGTCATTGTCCAGAAGCATAGGCAATAGAAGTGAGAGTGAGATGCGATTATGAATGTGCAGGATAACTAATTTTTTAACTTGGTGGATAACACAACATAATCTATTAACCCTGCACTATTCTTTTCATAAAAAGTTGAGATTAAACGTGATGGTGAAATAGTAAATCAACCATATATAAAATTGACCTATCATATCACTAGTTTACAATGATTATTACCCTCAGTGGTAGAAATTCAAACGAATTATAATGTGAAATCATGAAATGACACGTCACATCACTTATTTGGCTAGTGCTCGCTTGCCTTGGTACTCGATCCTCTACTAACGTGTGAGCTATTAATTCTCTAAAAATAGACATATTTTTTGAAATCCAAGCTGACAATCCCACCATCAGTGCCTTTATTTTGATGGCTTTTGAATTTTCACTGATAATCCGACTGTCAATGACTTCATTCGACATTTTTTAATTGCCGCTAAAAATCCAACTGTTAGCGCCTGAATCTTTTGAAAAAAAGAAATCGTTGAATGTTATACTCTGAACCTAGGCTGAGATAACACCCCCCTCAATTTTGTCTAATAGCGCTTGAAATTTAAAAAAAAATTAAAGAAAACAAAATAAATAAATAAATAATAAATTAAAAAAAAAAATTACTTAACAAATATCAAAACCTAAATTAATTTGGAATCCCTAACTCACCCATTCAACTTACCAAGCTTACCTCTATTTTTCTTGCAACGCATCTTTGTCTGACTTTACATTTAACTATTTTTTAGCCTCTCCTTCCCTACAATGCCCCTTCAATTCTCATTGTCCATTTTAAATTTTCGGTACTTTCAAGTCTTGACTCTAGATATCAATGACCTTAGACCGATTTTTTGACTCATCACTCTTTACTATTTTTTAGTTTTAGTTATATCAATTTATCATTCTAATAGTAATAGCAATAAAATCACAATCTATGTTATACAAGAAAAAATAGTAATAAAATCACCTAGTCAAAAATAGAATCCAATTTTTAAAATAGAAGCATGTAGATATAAAAGAAGGACCAAAACCCCTTTTCATGTCATCACAACGACATTTTCATATCATAGTTTAGGAATTAAATATTTGAACCTAATTAGAATAATCGAAGAGCCCTCACCATTTCTATTACCTATGTCAATTTTCTCCTCTGATAAGCACTATGATTTATCCAATGAGCTATCCTATGCAACTTACAACTCAGATTATCTCTTAGATGTGGAAATATGCTCCATACTTTTTCATAGCTATATAAAAAAATCACAATCCATTTCATCGAAGAAAAAAATAGTAATAAAAGCACAATCTATCATCCACTTAAAAAAGAGTTGTAAAATCACAATTAAAAGCATCAAAGAGCCCTCAAACCCTTGCAATAACTTATGTCAATTTTTTCCTCTAATAAGTAATATGAGTTATCTTATGTCAATGTTCTCTTCTGATAAGGAATATGAGTTATCTCTTAGATGCTTCTATCACAAAATTCCAATTCTTAAGGGAGGGTTGGAATTGCAAGAAGTGGAAAGATGCTCCATCCAATGGAGGATGTAGCCACCTTTTACAACTAAACAACAAAAGAAATCCATTTTCATAAATTATAATTTAGGTTTTCTTTCTCACATTGATGCAAAGCTTGAGCTCTTCCCAATTTCCTTCTTGGAACATCCCTCCTAAATATCTTCCAGGACGCTAAGCTACTTGCTATTGCTCACAATCAAGAAACACCTAGTTTGAATCACAATTAATTCTATCATTGGAAATATTGTCATTTTGATAATGAATGTTATCAATTTTAGGAGAAAATGGTCAATGCCTTCCTTATTGAACAACATCGAACAACACAAGTGTTGAAATTCATGATGCACACCTAGATATCAATATTAATAGTTCAACCTCCACCCACCCTTAGTGGGTTCTCGTGGGAGAAAACTACTGTGAGAACAAGAATGAAGCTCTCTTCACTTAAAAATTTCTAGGTCAAGCAACAAATTACACAATTAATCATAGAAAACGGAAACAAAAATAACTTTCTTTCTCAACAATTGATTGAAAATTCCAATTTTCTACCACTCATCCTC
Organism: Pinus taeda; assembly: GCA_000404065.3. Taxonomy (NCBI): domain Eukaryota; kingdom Viridiplantae; phylum Streptophyta; class Pinopsida; order Pinales; family Pinaceae; genus Pinus; species Pinus taeda. The sequence continues at coordinate 9,214 of APFE030346969.1, forward strand.
ATCCCCGACCTTATCATATTGGATATGTCCACGAAGTAGTACCTACTTTATGTTTGTAGTGTTTATCATATTTTCCATTAAACCATTCATTGATACAATTGATTGTGATGTCACACACTTCTATTATTGAGATGTGATTTTTTCCGAGCCCTATCATTTTCACAAAAAAGCATAAATTTGTGGGTATTATAACTTCCACAATTAGTTCTGCAAGGAAAATAAGATCTACAACGTCATCTCTTCTTTCCCTTATTCTAAATTTGCTAGAAGATAAGTTATTAACCATATCAATATCCATGAGTTCAAAATGTTTGATACATTCCAATGCTCATCCTTGTCCGCATTCATCTACTTTATCTATAATGCTCACACTTTTTCATGGAGATGTATTTCTGAGCATCAAGTCCAACTCCAATCCTTGTCTTACTTCAAAACATGCCCCAGATAGCCTTTTCTTCATGGTTCACTCCAACTAAGGATACAGAGGTCATATTTTTTGCATAGGTATTTCCGCAACAAACTATTAGTTTAATCTTATTCAGAGGACATTCTATACTGAACATCAATGCCCCTGTAATTATTCCATAACCCCCCCATTTTAACATCCATTCTTTTGGTACCCAATCAGGTTATTCCCATCATCTCAGTTCCTACAAATGATGATGTCTTTCACTAGAAAGTGTGTACAATCAATCGAAATTGGAGACAATTTATTTTTATCATGGACAAATTCATCATACTTTGTCCATAGTTCCTATTGGATCTAGTCCAAATATGTAATATATTTGTGTGTTATTTATTTTGTACTTTATGTCTTGTAGTTTATCTACCTTGTCATCAATAGTCCATTGGTGACTCAGTCAAAGATGATCACTCACCTAACTTTGCATATGATATTTGTAACCCTTTGAGACATTTTCAAGTATGATCACTCTCCACCATTTTTGTACAAATATAACCACATAAAACAATAGTGTACAACATGTATGATTTTATGTTCTCCTTTTGGTATTTGCATTCTTCTTTCATCTGTGAATATGTACAATGCAGGCTACATGTACTCATATCAATTGGAAATAGAGGAAAATTTAGAAGGAAAAACGAATTTGGAAAACCTTTCCATCTTTTGAAGTTTGTGAGTGATGTAGTATCCATTATAGATGGCATTGTGATCTTGCATGTAAGGTCTATTAAGGAGGTTTCATGTGATCTACACTGCATTGATATTATGGATTTAAACCTTCAACAACTATAAGTTGTAATACCTCTACGCTTATTGTGAACACTATTTTGTACATGTCTTCTTTAACATAGGATTAGTTGGGAACTAATGTTTCCCACCTTTCGGTGCTCCTAATAGTCAATGCCTAAACTTCTATTTTTTAAACTACTCACATTTTTATAATCTACAAAACAACTAGGTAGTCAGAAACAACTTGAAGAATGCTAAGATGAGATTGTGTTAACACCATTGGACACATACCTACACACCATGCCTCAAAAGCTCAAGTTGTTTCCTTTACCCCTTTTCTCAACTAGCAACATTTTCTTCTCATGTTCCTATCTTTTTTTCACAAAGATATCTACTTCTTTTGCTATGAAATGAGTTCAAAATCACAATGATTCTCATCTTACTCCACTTTTAGAGCCAACGGGAGCAACTAACACAATTCAGATGGAAAAATTTCAGTCAGTAATGGTAGACATGAAAATAAGAGAAAACAAGTTAATGGAGAAAATAAAAGAGGCTAAATCATGGGCTCAGGTAGTCAAATAACCACCAAGTGAACAAAAGGAATTTATAGAAAAAGAAGTCAAGAGGCAGATGAGAAAGGAAAGGAAAAATAAGAAAAAATGGTAAATATCATCATCAAAGGCTTGAAGGACTTTGGGGAAAAGGAGAGAATGAATATTCTAGTAAGGAATTTTCTCAAGGATGAGTTGCATTGGACGGGGGGGATACAACAGGCCAACGAGATAGGAAAGAATGTGGGAGAAGGAAGGAATAGACGTATCAAAGTTACTTTAAGAATCATAGAGGACAAGTCTAAAATCCTGAGGAATAAAGGGTTGCTTAAAGGCACTTGTATCTACTTAGACCAAAATTTAACATTCACCCAACAAGAAAAAAATAGGAAATAATGGAAGTAAAATCAACAAGAGAGGGAGGAAATTAGGCATGGTTGAAAAATGAGAAAGCCCAAGTCACTGACAGATTAACAAACAAGAAATAGGTATTCGGGGCCCCACAGGAGTACCTAAACATGGTAAGATGGAATTGCATAGGTAACCCATGGAGAAGAGGCCCGGGGTTGGGGCCCATAGCTGAGGATAAAGACATTTTTTTCCGCATGGAAACACATGATCTCAAATACCTTCCCAGCTAATCCTTGGTATGACAAGGAGTGCAAGGAGGTGAAAAGGTCCTTTAAAGAAAATTCAATCAAAGAAAACACGATTATATATAAGCAATTGATAAAATCAAGAAAATAAAGCTATGTGAATGCAAGAAGGAAAGAATTGATTTCTTTGGGAAAACATAATCCCAAAGGTTTCTGGAAGGAACCGCAACACAAGAAAAAACAAATTGAAAGCAGTATCACAGATGCCTAGTGGCTAGTCTATGCAAAACTTCTATATGAGTGGACGAATGAGAAAAGTAAGCCTCCCATGATTGTCTCCTCAATAGAGTTATTATCGATTGGGGATATTGAGAAAGGTATAAAGAAACTAGCAAATGGTAAAGCACAAGACATTGATAGTATGCAGACATAATATTTGAAATGCGGTGTGAAGTTTTTAGCCCCACACATCGAAGAGATCTTTAACAAATGCAGTCAAGGTAGCTTTCCGGGTGAATGGACAACAAGTGTTGCTATACCTCTTCACAAAACTAGAGACATCAATAACCCATCTAACTATCTTACTATTATGATCGACCCTCTTCTTGGAAAAATTTTTGCGAGCATGCTAGAGAACAGAATCAACGTGTGAGATGAAAACGAGGAGAAAAGAGCAAAGGGGCAAGCTAGTTTTAGGCCTAAGAATTCTACCATTGATCATTGCATCATTCTAAAGCATCTCATTCAAAAAGTTTGGGATAACAATGGTCGAGAATCATTTTGTTGCTTTGCTGACTTCAAAAAAACCTTTGATACTATCCCTAGAGATAAGCTATGGCACAGAATGGAAGAACAAGGGGCCCCAAAGGAATATAGTCATGATGTTCATAAGATATATGAGCACATTAGAGCATAAATCAAAACAAAAGAGGGTATGTCTGAATGCTTTGGAAATGGATAGGAGTCAAACAAGGATGGCCTCCTTCCCCCACTTTTATTGGTTTATATATTGATAATCTTGAAGAGTGGATAAGAAATATCAAAGGAGAAGGCATCCCATTAGCAAGATATCTGGTGAAATTTCTTTTATATGCCGATGAACTTATCCTTATTGCTAAATCTGCGATAGGTCTGAGAAAGAATTTGAAAGCTATGGAACTCTTTTTTCAATATGCGAGAAATGCAAGTAAATTTCAGCAAAACTAAAGTCATGATTTTCTCCCTAAAAAGAAAGAAACAACAAGATACTTTTCTCTTTGACGGCAACCACTTGGAGGTTGTAGACTAGTACAAATATCTAGGAATTGAGTTCCACTAGAGGCTCGGCTGGGAAGCATGTAGATCAAAAAGAATCCAAGGAGGGTGGAAGGCTTCCTACCTTCTCTCGAACAAGTGTAGACAAGCATAATTATGGGATTGGAAGATTAAGAAAACCCTCTTTGGTTTATTAGTGGTGCCAATTATCCTATATGGTTGTGAGATATGGGGGAGTAACATGTCAAGCCGCAAATAGCGGCAAATAGAAAGAATCCAAAAGCATCTAATCACAAGTAGCCTCAAAGTCAAATCAACAGTTCTATACGATATACTTTTAGCTGAGGCTGGTATGTTTCTAATTGATTCTTCATTGATCATTCATCTACTAAGTTACCTAAAGAAGGTTGAAAATATGGATAAGCACCGATGGCCCAACTTGGTTGTCAAATAGGAGCTAAGTCATCGGAAAAATACGTGGATGAAGAAAAATAAAAAGTGGTTAGGCAAATGGGACATAAATCTGTATGACTGTCCTCACACCAAGGAGGAGATAAAAAAGTGTGCGTTAGAAAAATTGAGGATTGCCATGTGGACAAAATAGGTAGGCAAAAAAAACATATTATGTCAAGGAAATTAACCCCTTGTGGAAGCATGATGATAAAGAGTATTTGAGTTCCACAATCAAGGGAAAAGGAAAAGTAGGTAATGGTTTGAAGTAAGATGAGGATTGGAGTTGGACTTGATGCTCAAAAGTACATCTCCATGCAAAAGTGTGAGCATTATAAATCAAGTAGATGAATGCGGATGGGGATGAGCATGGCAACATATCAAACATTTTCAACTCGTGGATATTTATATGGTTAATAACTTATCTTCTTGCAAACGCAAAATAAGGGAAAGAAGAGATGACATTGTAGATCTTATTATCCTTATAGAACTAATTGTAGAAGTTATAATACCCACAAATTTGTGCTTTTTTGTGAAACTGGTAGGGCTTGAAAAAATTCACATCTCAACAATAGAAGGGTGTAACATCACAATCAATTGTATCAATGAATGGTCTAATGGAAAATATGATAAAACACTATAAACATAAAGTAGTTACTTCTTCGTGGACCCATCCAATATCATATGGTTGGGGATGAGTGGTAGAAAGTTGGATTTTGTCAATCAATTGTTGAGAAAGAAAGTTATTTTTGTTTCCATTGTCTATGATTAATTGTGCAAGTTGTTGCTTGATCTAGAAATTGTTGAGTGAAGCGAGCTTCATTCTTCTTCTCATAGTAGTTTTTCCCCACGAGAACCAACTAAGGGTTGGTGGAGGTTGAATTATTAACATTAAGATCTAGGTGTGTATCATCAATGTCAACACTTGTGTTGTTCAATGTTGTTTAGTAAGAAAGGCATTGGCCATTTTTTCTACAAGTGACAACATTCATTATCAAAATGAAAATATTTCCAACGATAGAATCGATGTTTGTTCTTCCCTTCACTATTCAAACTAGATGTTTCTTGATTGTGATTCAAACTAGGTGTTTCTTGATTGTGAGCAATAGCAAGTAGCTTAGCGTCTTGGAAGAAATTTAGGAGGGATGTTCCAAGAAGAAAATTGGGAAGAGTTCAAGCTTTGCATGGATCTGAGAAAGCAAACCTAAAGTATAATTTATGCAAAATGGTTTTCTTTTGTTGTTTAGTTGTGAAAGGTGGCTACATCCTCCATTGGATGGAGCATCTTTCCACTTCTTGCAATTCCAACCCTCCCTTGTGAATTGGAAGAAATTTAGGAGGGATGTTCCAAGAAGAAAATTGGGAAGAGTTCAAGATTTGCATGGATCTGAGAAAGCAAACCTAAAGTATAATTTATGCAAAATGGTTTTCTTTTATTGTTTAGTTGTGAAAGGTGGCTACATCCTCCATTGGATGGAGCATCTTTCCACTTCTTGCAATTCCAACCCTCCCTTGTGAATTGGAATATTGTGATAGCAGCATCTAAGAGATAACTCATAGTGCTTATCAGAGAACATTGACATAGGATGACTCATAGTGCTTATCAGAGGAGAAAATTGGCATAAGTTATTGCAAGGGTGTGGGGTCTTTTTGATGATTTTAATTGTGCTTCTATTAGTATTTTATAAGTGGATGATAGATTGTGCTTTTATTATTATTATTTTTTTATTGAATGACATGGATTGTGCTTTTATTGCTATTTTTTCTTCCATGACAAGGATTGTGCTTTTGTTCTGTAGCTGTGAAAAAAGATGGAGCATATTTCTGGAGCATATTTCCAAATCTAAGAGATAATCTGAGTCGTTCCTTGCATATAATAGCTCATAGAATAAATCATAGTGTTTATCATAGGTGAAAATTGATATAGGTAATGGCAAAGGTGAGGGCTCTTTGATTATTTCAATTAGGTTAAATTATTTAATTCCTAAAAATTTCAATTAGGTTAAATTATTTAATTCCTAAACTATGATATGAAAATGTCATTATGATAACATGAAAAAGGCGGTTTGACCCTTCTATTTTAAAAATTGGATTCTATTTTTGACTGGATGATTTTATTTTAATAATTAGATTGTATTTTTGACTAGATGATTTTATTACTATTTTTGGTTTTTTGGTGGGATAACATGGATTGTGCTTTTGTTGTGCACATTTGAAAAAAAAAGCTGGAGCATCTTTCTATTTTTGCTTCAATGACATGGATTGTGCTTTTGTTGTGCACATTTGAAAGAAAAGCTGGAGCATCTTTCTATTTTTGCTTCAATGACATGGATTGTGCTTTTGTTGTGCACATTTGAAAAAAAAAGCTGGAGCATCTTTCTTTCCGCATCTAAGAGACAGTCCGTAGCAAACGAAAGTGGCATCAACATCTAAGAGATAACTAACGCTGCAATCCCAGCAGAGAGCAAAGTGCAAAGACATAAGTGGCGCTGCAGATCAAACAGGTTGTAGCAACGGTCAAGGATGTTGATTTCTTTAATTCGATTCAATTTTTGGAATTCATATTGGCATTGGCATTGCAGTGCCTTTCCTCCTCCTCCTCGCAGAGTTTCCTGCATTGTGTGGTCTAGTCTCGTGAGTCTCGTGCGATTGGAGCTGCAAATGGTGTGTGTATGAATGTGGTCTGGTCTCTCTTGTTTTTGTCATCTGTTTGGTGTGCCTGACTGTATGTGTCTGTCTGTCTCTGTGGTGTGCTTGTATTCACTGAGAGGTGGAAACAGAGGCCTGCTCGTGTTCCCTGAGAGGTGGAAGCAGGGAGCGTATCAATTATTGAATGAAGACCACTGTGCCCAGGTATCACATTTAAATGGTGCGTCCCAGTCGTTGACAGGTAAATGAGGCATTCCAGTAAATTTATTTTCAAAACTCTTTGTATGGGTCACTCTGATTATGGGTTGTGGGTTGCAAATAAGATTAAGTGAATGAGAGGAATCGATTTGATTTTAGAAATTTCATTTCAGTAAATTGATGTTCAGTGTTGTTTGGTTTTTTTATTGAATTAGATCTTCTGCATCCTTAGTGAGAGGCGGCAGTATAGATCCCTACTTGCAGAGAAATGGAGATATCACGGTTGGATCTTGGCGGTGGCCATCGTGGAATAGTGGCCACTGGGAGCGTTTTTCTGGAGGAGAAATTCTGCAAAGCCTGCGGTTTCTTAATTTTTAAAATCAGATCCTCTACATCCATGGTGAGGCGGCTTCTTGGTTTTCTAAATTGAATCCTGTGCATGCATGCTGAGGCGGCTTCTTGGTTTTCTAAATTAAATCCTGTGCATCCATGCTGAGGCGGTTTCTTGGTTGTGTAAATTAGATCCTCGATCCATGTTTCTTGGTTTTTTAAATTAATTCCTCTAAATTAGACCCTCTTCATCCATGGTGAGAGGTGGTTTCTTGTTATTTTAAATTAGATCCTCTTCATCCAGGTTGAGGCGGCAGCATAGATCCCTCGTTGCACAGAAAGTGAGAGAAACCGGGCCTGCCAATGCCACTGTTGAATATGGCTGGCATCGAAAAATTCATCCATGCTGAGAGGTGGTTTCTTGTTATTTTAAATTAGATCCTCTTCATCCAGGTTGAGGCGGTAGAATAGATCCCTCGTTGCACAGAAAGTCAGAGAAACCGGGCCTGCCAATGCCACTGTTGAATATGGCTGGCATCGAAGAAGAGTTTTTCTAGAGGAGAAAGTCCTGTAAAGTGAAGATGTTAAAGATGGAGTTAACGGCGTAATTACACCTTCGTATATAGTGAGTGCATAGGGCAAGGAAAAAGGGATTGTCAATGTGGATTCATCCCTCCGAGGTAAACATTTTGTTGACTGACTCTGTTAATTTCGGTGGGTGTTATAAAGTGTTGACTCTGTTTTCCTTACTGACTCTCTTCATTTCGGTGGGTGG
>APFE030346975.1:27242-52408 GCA_000404065.3 Pinus taeda
CATGTCCAGTCTGAAACAGATAAGGCAAACAACTTCATTGAGCACATCCAACATATTCGCCAGCAGGTTCATGACATTCTGGAGAAATCTAATGCCAAGTACAAGCAACGACATGATCAACATCGGGTGCCACACAAGTTTCAGGTGGGTGACAAAGTCTGGTTGCATTTGCAAAATGAACGCCTTACCGGAGCTTATCAGAAACTTAGACCACTCCGTGGCCCTTATACCATTACCAAGGCTGTGGGAGACAATGCATTTGAGCTCAGTATTTCCCCATTCCTTGGCCTGCCCCCGGTGTTCAATGTCGACCGCCTTCGGCCATACTTTCCGCCATTACTAGACACGTTCGACATTGCAGAACAACTCACACCCACAGAGTTAAATCCAGCTTGCATGGAACAAGCTGCAACTGATGGGATCATGGACACACAGATCAAGCACACTCGCAAGCAGAATATCCAGCTATATCGAGTTGTCAAAGCAGGACAACTCCTTCACCAAGGCAAGTGGCTCACCAGGGACCAAGTGCAGCAGAAGTTCCCTCATCTCATGGAGGACCTCAACGCAATGGGGACCATTGCTTCCTAAGGGGGGAGGAATGATCCAAGCGGATATTGGTGGCCACCCGCTAATTCGACTTGGATCCCCTCTAAGTGCTTCGTGCAGTTTTTCTCAGCTTCCTTAATTATGGCACAATTTACTATTTTTAGCAGTTTTTCGGGTCCTAAACTTCCGGAGCCATTTTGAGGCCCTAAACGACGTTTTTTGGGAAATCTATCGCCAGCGATTTTTCGTGACTAAAAATCGTCTTTTCCGTCGTAGTCCTCGGAGAATTTGGTTGATGTTGGGCGGTTAACGCTTTCTTAGAAGAGTTTCCAAGATTAAGAAGACCGAGGTGTAAGAGTTTGTCTTGTTCTCTTATTAAAGAATCATAAAAAGAATCAAAGGAAGGGGACTTGTAGGTTTGTCCTTGAGAAATGAAGGCTTCCTCTGTAGAATGGAAGGGTGGAAACAAACACAGAGTAGGCCTGGTCCCAACTAGTAAGAATGGAATAGATAAGTTAACAATCTTCTTTCTTAACCTTAACACCTTCCAAAGAAGAAGTCTAAGGGTCTTGAACTTGGAAAAAAATCTTCAATGCAAGAAAAATTATTGGGGTTCCAATGTAAGCAAACTCATTTTTCAAGTTGATGGGCTCTAAGTTCATTTGTGACTCCAAAAACTTTAGTAATCTGCTTCATTGCTTCATCAGGAGTATCAAGTTCTGCAATATGGAACCTAAGATCTGGAGAAATGGACATCCCTATCAAACCACGTGCTTGATCTTGCTTATTTTCCCATTTAGTTTCCTTATCTTCATCTTTCGGTTTGGTTTCTTGGCTTGAGGCTATTTTATAAAGACCTTTATTTCTAAGTAAATCCACAATGTAGGACCACCATTGGAAGTAGTTGGTGTTGTCAAGAATAACTTGGAATGGACTTTCCATTTTAATAGAAACTAAAGCTATATATACTAAAACTAAGCGTTCCAATGGAAATATCTCGAAAAATTAGGTTGGTTCAAAAAAAATAGCTCTGGAAACAGCTTCCGGATGAAGCAGTTATGGGTTTTTGAAGAAAAGTTGATGAAGGCGCCGACGAAGTGTGGGAATGTGTGGAAATAAAAAAAACGCCCCCTTTCCAACAAAAAGGAGACTTGAACTCAAGACCTCTACTCTCATAAATTAGCTTTGAACCAAATGAGCTAAACAAAAAGTTAGAGAGAGAGAGAGAGGGGGGGGCTTTGCTTTTTTTAGTCACTGAAGCTTTGGGTTGCGTGCTTGCTTGAGAAAGCTCTTTTTTTCCCTACAAAACAAAAAACACAAAACCCAACACGGACATAAAAAAAAAAAAACAAACCTTACAGCTTAAAGTTAGCTTTACCCGGAAACTAAATATTTTCCTCAATGTTTCTGATTTTTTGAGATCACACTAAGGCGCAGCGGAAAAGAGCATACACATGAGAAAAATCCTTCCTCTCTATTTCTGATTTGCCCAGATCACACATAGTCGCAGGGAAAAGAGCATATGCAGAAGTGAAAGGTATAGATCCAGTAATAAAAAAAGAAGCTAAATAAACCAAAATAATAAACAAAGAGAAAATAACTAGAAACTGCAAATAAACACTCTATACCTCCAGATCTTAAAAATGACGTAGCTAGGGCTACCAGAAACATTTTTGCGTGAAACGAAAGGGGTTCCTCACTGGAACAGATGCTCCTAACACAACAGAGTAGTCCCCTCAGCCCGAAAGTAGTCAGAAATAGCAGATCTAGGAAACGGCAGTCGGATGCAGTTCTACCGGCTTCAGATTTGGATCACCAATGGACGCGACCCTCAAATAGATCTGATACCATGTAGGAATTGACAGGGTAAGTTCCTCAGACAGAACACCAAATGAAACCACTCACAAACAGATCACAAATCAATACACCAGTATTTTTGACGTGGTTAAAACCCTCAAAGAGGGAAATAGTCCACGGTCTGAGCCAACGCGGCCACTTCAGGCAATTTATTAATAAAAGAATGAAATTTTACATAACCTTCTCTCATGAACAGTTAACCTACAAATGACCCTCCATGCTCTTTAAATAGAGATCATGGACCAATCGGGTGCTAAGCCATGGATCAAGTGTCGATAATACCGAGGAGAGAATGAACCGTCGGATCACTACATATCGTGACCGTCGGATTGTAAGTTACAAAACTACATAGTAAAGAAACACACTTTACCTAACTCTATACTAGACCAAGTTATACTTAACTATTTCCTGTGTTGAAATATCCTAACAGAACACATCTTTTGATCATGAGATCTGGACCTGTTTTGTACAATTCATTAGTAATCCATGAGTAACTTGCACTTGTTTGAATGATTTTTCTTTTCTCAGGAAACAAATGTGAAGGTAATTTTCCTGTGACTAAGTAATTAGCAATATTCACAAACCAATGGGTCTGAGTAGTTACTGCAAAAAGATATTCATCAAGAAATTTATCTTGAACTGGAGTGTCATCTTTGATATTTTGAATTCTAGACAAGAAATCAGCAACTATGTTTTATTTTCCAGGTTTATCTAGAACAGTGATGTTGAATTATTGCAAGAGTAATAACCATGTTGTAACTCTGCCATTAGTAATATGTTTATTCATTAAGTACCTAATTGCAGATTGATCTGTATGAACAAAGGTTTCATAGTCTGTTATGTAATGTCTAAATTTGTTGATAGCATGAACAACAGCTAAGAATTCCTTTTCAATTATAGTGTAATTTAACTCAGTGGGAGTCAAATTCTTTCTTTTGTAATACATGGCATAGGGGATCAAATATTTTTGTCGTAATACAACTCCCAGAGTTGTATATGAAGCATCTGTTGAAATATAAAAAGGTAGTTTCCAATTTGGACCTCTTAAGATGGGTGCTTCAGAAATTTTTGCTTTTAAAGTCTCAAATGTCAACTGGCAATTAGGATTCCAATTGAATTCACAATCTTTGGTGAGTAATTTGAAGAGTGGGGATGCTAGTTTAGTAAAATTTTCTATAAACCTTCTATAGTATCCTATGATTCCTAGAAAACTTCTAACATCCTTTTAACTTGGAATTGATAGTTTAGAGATGACTTCAGCTTTAGATTTATCAGCTTTAATTCCATCTCCTGAAATGTGATGTCCTAAAACAATCCCTTTTGTAAACATCATAAAACATTTTTCATGGCTTAGTGAAAGGGTTGCTTCCTTACATCTTTTAAGAACTTTTTTCAAATTTTCTAAAGCTTCTTCAAATGTATTCCCATAAATTGTAAAGTAATCCATATACACCTCTACAAAATCATGTATTATATCAGAAAAAATTCTTATTACTATTCTTTGGAATGTTGCAGGTGCATTGCACAATCCAAAAGGAAGTACTTGGTAGTCATAAGTTCCCCATGGATAGGTGAATGTGGTTTTATCTTGATCTTTAGGTGCTACCTGAATTTGATTGTATTCACTAAAACCATCCAAAAATGAGAAATACTTCTTACCTACTAATGTATCTAACACTTAATCTATAAAGGGAAAAGGAAAATGATCTTTTAGGGTAGCTTTATTCAATTCTTGATAATCAATACATACCCTCCATTTACCATTCTTTTTAGGCACAATCACTAGAGGAGAAACCCACTGGCTATCTGAAATTAGGTAAATGAAGTTTGCATTCAACAATTTTTGCAACTCTTCTTTCACAATTTCCCTAAGATTTGGATTCTTCCTTCTTTGAGGTTGTCTGATAGGTTTACAATTTTCCTCAATGTTGATGTGATGTATACAAGTCTTAGTACTAATTCCTTTCATGTCAGTGTACTCCCATGCATATGCAGAAGAATATTGTTGTAATGTTTTGATTAGCTTTTCCTGTTGTAATTTTTCCAAGTTATTGTTTATGTTCAATGTTTTCCCTGGAAAGATTTCAACTATAGAGCTACCAAATTCTTCCATAGAATAAAGAGACATCTGCCTAGATGACAAATATTCAATATTGGGTTTTCTTGAAATTGATCATGTTCATATTCTGGAGATGATTCAAAAATTTCCATTATATTTAAGATTTGACTATCTTCACTGATGGTTGAAATAGTGAAGAGAAGTTGAATATCATTTTCATCATCAATCCATTCTTTGTCATCTATCTCTTTGATTGTTCTTGCTGGAGGATATAGAGTGAATTTCTTAGTTGAGTTACCATCATAGATATACATATCCCCAGATCTACAGCTAATGAAAGCATCAGCTGTATCCAGCCAAGGTCTTCCTAATATAAGTGGATGTCCTCCTAGATTTTTCTTAGGGGTTAAGATCATAAAATAAACAAGGTACTCCCAAGAGTCTAAGGACAGTGAAATATCTTCTAACACACCATTTGGTTTGATTACAGATCTATCTACCAATTGCAGTAATGTAGGTGTATAAAGAAGATTAGGAAGCTTGAGTTTTTCCATGGTTTGTTTGCTCATGATGTTTATTGTTGCTCCTAAATCAATCAATGTATTCAGAATTTCAACTCCATTGATATGTGTTTTTACAACTGGACTTCCTGGATCTACATATTTTTGTATGGCAAGTTTTCCCATCATAATGTCTGCTATTTTTCCTGCTAGTTGAATTCTTTTTATTTCTTTTGTTTTTCTTCCTGGTTTCTTCATGCTCAACTCATTTATTGTTTTAGCTAGAATGGGAATCTACTTGGTGGCTTGTAACAAAGGAATTTTGATATAGACATTTTTCAATTCATCTATAAAATCATAATTAGGCAATATAATATGCTTTTCTACCCCTCTATCAACTTCTAATCTTTCAGGAAAATGAGCTGTAGAAGTAGATACTGGTGGTTGCTATATGATATGAGTTGAGTTTATTGGTTCTTTCTATTTTTCATTTTCAGTATTCTGGTTTTGAAGAGATGTTCCTTCAAAACTTTTATTTGGTTGTAGAGAATCTTCCTCTGAATTGTCTTGTTCTTGAATAACTACAGAAGGCTTTTTCTTTTCTAATATCCTACCAGATCTTAGTTGGACATCATTGAGATCTAGAGGAGTGATCATATAAGTTGGAAATGATTGTCCTTCCACCATATAAGTATTCTGAGGATTTTTATTGTTGGGGTTTGGCAATGGTTGGGCAAGTAACTAATTTGGTATATGTGGGAATGGCAGTGAAAGTTGAGGATTTCGGTTTTGAAGTTGGGGTTGTTAATTTTGTTAAGTAATTTGTTGGGGAGGATAGTTTGGATATGATGGAGGATATTGATAGTATTGAGAGAATCTTCCATAGGGATTTTTCACTCCTTGAGCGCAAGGTTGAGATTGAGATTGAGATTGAGGCCAGGGTTTCTGCTAAAAATTCCAATTTGGTGAGGGCTGAATATACATTTGGTTGTTAAAACCTTGGTTTTGTGGCCCCTACCAAGGTCTTCTAGAGACAAAACAAAGATATTATGTTGGATTTGAAATTGTTTCCTCTTGAAAAACAACCTTAAGACCAAGAATTGAAGGACAACTCTTGGTCTCATGGTTTTCTGAACAAATCACACAAGTCTCTATGATTTTTGCATCCAAAGGGCATTCTCTTAAAGCATGCCTCTTTCTGCATTTGGGACAGAAAATAGCTAAAGCATCAGTCTCGGTTTTCTGCTTGTTTTGTAACTTAAGGATGTCTATCTGTTCACTAAGGCTACCTAGAATATCTATTTTAAATCCATCAAGCATGTTTCCAATTTCTGCCCTACTCACTGATCTAGTTGCAGATTTATTCACTCTAGCAAGAGAAGGATCTCTTGGACCTTTCCTAGTTTTTGATTTTCCTCTTGAGATATGACCACACAATTCCCCAATGTCATTTAATGGGAGTTGAGAGATATCTCCCTTCCCCATCATGTTAAGGATGTTTATCCACCCATCTCTAATGGATTTTAATAAAATAGCTTTTAATGTATCTTGATCTAAGTTTTCCATTTTTCCTCTTTTTAAGTTATAGTTGAATATTTCAATTGAATCCTCCAAACTTTCATCCTCTCTTTGCATCATTTTAAACATTTCATCTTTGTGATTGATAAGCATGAAATAATCCAAATATTTGTCCAAAAATGATTTCTTCATGTCATTCCATGTTCTAATAGACTGAGTGACCAATCCCATGAACCATTTTAAAGTAGCTCCTTTCAATGTGGAAGGAAACAATTTGAGTTTTTGAGAGTCTTGGAAATAATCATAAGTTTTGCACAAGACATCAAATTCGAATAAAAAGGTTTCAGGATCTTCACTTTTTAATCCATGAAAATTTGGGAGGATAGAAGGTGAGATAGTTTTCATTGTGGCATTTGTTTCTTCATCAACTATAGGGAATCCAAAAGAATTATCAACTTCCCTATTTCCTCTACCTTCTCCATCATTTCCTCTACCTCCTTCATTATTTCCTCTACCTCTTCCTCCTCCAAATAGTGTAAATTCTCCATTCAAAACTCCCTCTCCTTCTTCTTCTCTTCCTGCCATTATAGATTCTTCAAGGTTAATATAAGATTCAACCAGCAAGGTTAATTTCTCTTCCTCTGGTTCCTCTATCAATGGTATGTGGAAGAAAGGTTCTAATTCTCCCTCTCCTCTAGGAATTTCTAATTCTTCAGCTAAAATATGTTCCCTTGTAGAGGTGAAAAAGGCTACTCCTTATGTTGGAGATCCAATATTTGTTCCTCTAGGACTGCCTCAGTAGATGAAGTAGGAGATCCTCTTAATTGGATTTCTAAACTTAGAGCTTCAGGAAGTCTATGGCTAGTGAAATGTGGAATATGAGTTTGAGATGGAGGTGTATCTCTTCTTAGTCTTGGTGGAGTAAGTGGTGTTGTAGGAATTAAACTCCTACCTCTAGCTATGAGTCTACCCCTGGAGTCTCTTTCTCTACGCATATCATTTTTTAGATGTAAGAGATGAGGTTACCTAATTACACTTCCCCGGCAACAGCGCCAAAATGTTTAGTCAATTTGGTGTCCTAAATTGCTTGCATAAATTACCAACCAAGGTTTGTAAGCTGCTGAAGTGTGGTGCATTATATGTGCTTAGTTAACCTTTTTCTTCGTTGTTTTGTATTTTATGTTGGTTTTGGGGGGTTTCTATTCTTTGATTTCTAAGAATGTAGAACCTGAAACTATGAGAAAATTTAAGTGAATCTAATGAATTTTAAAGGAAAGGAAATATTCCTAAGTTAATCTAATTTCCTAAAAATGGACCAAGAATTGTTGGCTAGTTAGAACCTAATAAAAAAAATAGAGCATCTATCTTATCTTATCATTAGTCATAATCCATGGATCTAATTCTTAAAACCAAGAATGAAATTGATGCAGAAGGTAACTCAGTAATTGCATCCATTAAACATTCAACCATTCAATTTTGGAATATGATTAAATCAATCTCCCTGAAATAATTTTTGGGAATATCAATGATGCAACCAAGTGAGGATTTGAAAGAAAAAAGGTAAAAGCATGTAAAACTAATTGTAAACAACTAATGTATTTTTGACTTTCTCCAACATTCAAATGTGAAGCATTACCCTCTTGAAGTGTTGTACAAGAAATCAATTATACCTTAGTTCCTAAGTTCCTAGGAAAATAACAATGTACTGAGTAAATTCAATCACTGTATGAATTAGACATTTAACCATTTAGTTTAAGATCATCATTATCTTGAAATGGCTTTTGAAAACATCCATTAACACAGTTAATTGACAATTTTGTTCTAAGAAAATGAATGACAAAATAGTAAGAAAACTAAGAACCTGTGCATTCTTATTACTTCAATCTTAATTCAATTTGGAAACAGAGTCGTTTTTCTCCACGAAATATCTTAGAAGAACAAGGCTGCACAGTTGTGATTTATCATTATGCTATTGATTAAAAACTGAAATGAAATATCATCCTAATTTAGAAAATAGACTTGCTGAAAATAGAGCATTGGAAATTGAACTAAAAAAAACAAATGACAAACGCCCTTCAGTGCAGGGGCCCTCTGCAACTGACATAGCTGGAATGCTGGCTAGTTAAGGATGCACTTTAAATGATCATTGGCAACATGAAGTTTGTATTATGAAAAAAACGAAGTCTGAATACAGATTATCAACAAAAAGCCTGAACTTGACACATAATTCCTTCTAACTTCTCTAACTTCTCTCAGTTACATGCAACCGATATTTAAAGGAAAATAGCATAACAGTTTATGAGATAAACTTGCTACAGGTGGCTAATTCGAATTAAATGTAAGATGATTGTTTCTGAGATAAACTTGCTACAAGTGGCCAATTTTAATTGGAATAGGACTGTTTAAACTTTTGATTAGCTACAGGTGGCTAATTCGAATTAGATTTGCAACAAAACTGTTAGACTCTTGATTAGCTACGAAAGAGAAAATCAAGAGTCCTACTGCTTTCGGATAACGTACTTTGACTCCATCTTTGACCATGACTTTAGGCTTGCTTTTCCATCGATCTAGACCGAGTGAATATGATAGAATCCATGTGGCGATGATTCTAGAAATGCCCATGTGGCCCAATTCTTCATTTGACACATGGAACCTGCCAAACCATGAGAGTAGCTATAGAATCCACAGTTAGCTGCAAAATAGGTTGCGTTCTGTAGCTAATTTGCAAAAATATGTTCAAATAGAAAGAACATGAAAATATAATATGGCGATAATTTTAATGCGTTCCTTAAGACAAAACCTAGCATTTATCATTGATTGGGTTTGTAATATTATGAGAAAGTGAGGGAAAAAGGTGAGAAAAAATGTCAAGGAGAGGGTAATTCTGAGGTTCAACAAGTGTAAGGTTCCATGAGATAAATCTATAGAGTTTCCATCCACCAAGAGAAATCAACAACTAAGCTTCCTAGATAAGGGATTTACCTTCTGCATTTGTCTATTCATTTTGGTTTTGTTTTCATGTAATTCAAAAGCCATTAAGTTGGAAATAATAATTATTGTGTGTCATAGGTCTTGGGAAAGCTTGTTGGAATAGTTCTATGGAAGTATCAGAAAATTTAGATAGAAACCAAGGACACACAATTTGACAACGATGTAGGTGAATATAGAGAAGAGACAAGAGGCATCCTAGCTAGAAGAGTGTTGTAGCGGCTACAACCACCCTCCAAACTTTTGCCTATGCTTCATTTTTTATCCTCCCTCCTAAAATCACAACAACTCATCTTACACTAACTCAAGTACTTGTGCTTTGATTGAGATTTATCCTCTGCTTATTGCTTGCATTTTCTAATTTGCTTTACTATCTAACCCATAAGTCGATCTCTTTACTTGGTTTCAACCCGGTCCCAAGCTTGCCTTAGTGAACTACACAATCCTTGAGGGCAACCAGTCTTGCTCGGAATTGAGCAATCCAAGCTAGCAGGGAGTCTTCAGCTCTAGAATTGCACAGAGTCAGCTTGAAAACATGCCTTCGGCTGGGAAACTACATAGAGCATGAGAGGCAACCTGAGCCACTCAACCCAGAAATCATGCAAAAGTTGTCCGATGTATGAGCTAGTGAGTTGTTCAATTCTCCTCGGAACTGCACAATCATTGCAGGCATGCATGCCATCTTTTCCAAAAAAAGAAAAAAGAATCCCTATAAAATAGGGATCTATTTTTAGTGGTCGGAGGTGGAACTTGAGTTATTTTTGGAAACTAACACCAAGTGTCGCTTTTTCCTAGGTTTTTGGCCTTAGCATCATAAACCCTAAATCGACAAAATCTATTTAATGGACGTTGCCAAAACTCATTTTCATAGTCGAACTTGGAGACCAAGGAGATCTAAGAACCTTCAACACATATGTTGCAGCTTTTCCGAGTAAGTATTGCTTTTCTAGTATTTTGATTTCTTTTAGCTTTTAGCAATGTTTTTTTAAGATTTTCATTGCCTTTCCCAAGTGTCACATGCATAACCCAGCTTTTTCACTAATGGTCGTTGCATCGCCTCTCTCCACAAACTTCATTTTTCTTTAGTTTGATTGATTCTGACACTTGTTTTATTTTCTTGCATCATCATTCACTCAGATCTGCACCCACCTTCACTTCCACCTTCATATCTGCTCATTTTCATGTTTCCATTTGGTAGAGCTAGGCTTCCTTGGCCCGAATCTTGCTCCTCCAAGCATGCATTGCGCATTGTTGGATCTCAAGGCTATGCCTCAGCCCAAGGAATTGTGCAGACAATGTGAAGGCATGGCTCCAACTTTTCACTGCATAGTTCCAGGATCCAATCCTGAGCCTTGGCCACTAGGATTGCGGAATGTGCAATCT
Organism: Pinus taeda; assembly: GCA_000404065.3. NCBI lineage: Eukaryota > Viridiplantae > Streptophyta > Pinopsida > Pinales > Pinaceae > Pinus > Pinus taeda. Next base: position 38,097 of record APFE030346975.1, read on the forward strand.
CAGCTAGCCTAAGCCTAAATGAACTTTGCATTGCACAGTTCGAGTCAAAAACAACTCCACATTGGCATCTGGGACTGTGCAATGTGTAGAACCAACTGGTAGTCAGTCACCTCTGAGAGCTAGTATTGTGAAATTCTTCCCAGAAGTTTCCCAATTTGTTTTTTGGTCTGTTATTGAAGTGATTTTGGTTTCACGCTAATATTTGCATGCCATGAGTGTCCTCTCTATCTCCAGGTACAGTATTTTTTTAGAAACTCACCAAAATTTATAAGTATCATGTCTTCCAAGAGAGATGCATTGAAGGATACTGTTGAAAGTAGCACTAGGGAAGTAGTTGAGTAGGTGTCGGTGAATTTTCTAGTTTATGCAGACACTCAGTTGCTGATTGAGAAAGGTGTGATGGAAATCAAAGATATCTTTGCAGGGGACTTCAAGGAAGATCTAGAATATCAGCAAGTACATGTCAATATCCATTGGTTAGGCTTACATAAGGTTGCATGCAGGTATCTTGCCTTCCCATGTGTGGACATCATCCATTGGATTGTCTCACACACAGATCCTAAGACTATGACATTGAGAATTGTAAGTGGAACACAACTTGCTACCAAGACAAAGAATTATCACCATATGTATCACTTACCTCCATTGGTGAGCTGCATGGATACACTTTTCTATGCCACACACAGCTTTGTAAACACCAGAGATATTAAAAAGTGCTAGGTGAAAGAGCCATTGAAGTTCATATCAACAACCAATCATGTTTACAATATGAAGTCACTGAGGAAGGCCTACCAGTCCTTGATAATCTTTACATGTCGATTAGATGGTCAAGAGAGCATGGAGACATTTTCGCAGAATTGGGTGGTTGTGTTGGAACAGTCAGACCTATTAGCTCATTAATTCAAAGTCCATGTGACTAATGCTCGAAATCTACCCAAGGATGAGAAAGTGAGATTCTACACGCCCGTGTATTTACTCGATGCAATATGTGTCCAACATCATTTTCCTAGCATGGGTTGGACATGGACACCATAAAATAATGTCCTGAATATTTATTGCAAGTTTCTTTCTGAGTGCAACTACCGACAAGTTATGGCGAGGCTACTTGACCATTTATTATCCCGATGCACAAGTTGATTTTTTAGCAGGATCCACCTTGCATGTCCCATGAAGTGATGGAGGAAATACTTAACATTACAGATTGGTATGCCTCACCGAGTGGCACCTTCATCAGGATGTTTGGCGGAAAGAAGCCTCCACATAATCTACCAAGGTATGCCACAGATAAGTTGGACATGCAAGAAGTCTCATATCACATCTCCATAGGGTTATCAACAGGGCAACATAGGAGGAAGAAGGCACCATGTCCTGCTCTTCCTTTACAGATTGGGTTGTACGGGATTAAGATATTGTAATATGCGGATGCCGAAGCTAAGGAGATAGAGAAGTTTGAGCTTATCACCAAATACTTCAATTTGTATGATCCCCGCGGTATTTTCAAGAACCAATGTTCAAAGGTGTATTATCCATGGATCCACGAGACATGTCATTGGGTAGAGGAGGACCCTTGGAGATATTGTTACAACTACTCTAAGCTTAATGAACTAGTTAGTATAGCCACAAAATGGAAAGTTTCTCTACAGGTAGCAACACCACAGGAAGCAACAACAACAATAATAATAAGCAGCAAATCGGCATAGGATAAGGGTAAGAGTAAGATTGTCACAAACCTGGAGGCTGAGGAAAGATACAAGTTCAAAGAATATCTTCTCATTGAGAAATTAGCTTTGGCAGGGGAGGCAAAGAGGCAACAATGCATAAAGAGAGAAGACTAGAGGAAGAGAGAGAAGCAAAGGTTGGAGGAAGTAGAAAGGAAGTTACAGGAAATAGAGAATAATTTGAAGGAAGAACAGGAGCTAAGAAGGAGAGAGAAGGAAGAGAAGTAGAAACATGAACATGAATAAGGGCAAGGTGCAATGACAGAATTACACCCATACATGTTGAGGAGTTAGAACAACCAGCAGATGAAGAAGACGGTGAGAAGATGCAGGATCGAGAACTTGTGTAGTAGATTGAGCAAATGGTTGAAGCAATGGACATGGAGTTGGGATAGGAGCCACAGGACCAAGATACCAACCTCATGCTAAGAGCATTCGAGGTCACTCTGTAGTCTCCACCACCTCAAGTATCAACACTATTCCCGAGCAAGCAAGGAGAGGTTGTTATCCTTATTGATGATCTTATGGTGGATGTGTGAAATCTTTCATTTGATGAGTTCAGTAGAAAATTCTACAGGAATGGAGAAAGCATTTCCCAAATGACCACGCGTCACCTGCATTTATGAAGGAGAGGGTGGTAGTGTTAGATGTCAGAAATCATCCAGTCACCATGGTCGATTCCACTATGGCTTATGTAGGAGACACGAGCTCAAATGTCAATTTCTTGTTAGCAGAGAACGAACAAAGGGCAAAGAACTTGCAAGAAGCCATGGAGAAAGCAAAAAAATCCGTAGGATCCACAATGGCAGAGATGAGGAAAGCGATACTTGTTGAAGTATAAACCCTTGAGGCCACCATGTGGAAACTCTATGATAAATTTTTCACTGTGCATAAGGCGGTTGTCCATCTATTTTGTTTCCATCAGTAGAGAAGAAAAAATTGTCCAAACTCTCAGAGATATACACACTGCTATTTCTAATGTGAAAGAATTGACAATGAGATACAAAGGAGCCCTGCTTCACTTGCCAAAAATGATGAAGCCATAGGTAGAGCTGGACAAAGCAAAGATCTAGATGTAGATCCAAAATTATGAGCAGCTCACCCCATTCGTCAGTAACATACAAGCTTCATATGCATGGTTGTTTAAGAGTTTAGATGTCATGGTGAGAACACGTAGGATCCTTTCAATCTCTTCCCTCACCATAGCTAAGGAGGAGAACCAAGTCCAACTAGAGATTGATAGGTACATGGAGCAGCTAAGGTGAGAGGCCACTAACGATGACCTGGAGCTGAGCACATAAAACATGCATAAGTACATTGGTTGTCCTACCGTAGTCAAGACCATAATACACATGCTTCAAGATGAGTTGGACAAGGGTTCCAAGACCATATACCCACAAGCTATGGAGGCAAGAGTCCGCTACCAGAAAGACATTATCAAGCAATATGGGGACACCATAGCACAATACCAAGCTTGGTATCAGTACGTCACCGAAAGTCATCAAGTGGATGTTGTCGAGTTGGTCTTTCCCCAAAATTTTGAATCATAGCTTTTTGTCTTGTTAGGTTGTCTCTATCTTATTTTGTGTCACAAATGTACATGTGGAAAATGTATATTATTTGTAAGTATGTTGTAAGTGAAATTCTAAGTGTCATTAGTGGAATGTCAACAATCAGTCTTTAATGTAATGAGCTATTTGTATGTAAGTTGAAGATTCATGAGGGTAGTCAAAGAGTCAAAGGGGAATGTCAAGGGTCACCCCACCCTTTGTTATAAATAGAACGTCATAACTCATAGAAGGGGCTTTTTGGGAGCCAAGCTTTTGGCTAGGCTTAGGCTTAGAGAAGGCTTGGGAGTATTTTGATGATCCTTGGCTTCTCCACAATGTAGAGTGAGCATACTTATTTGGAGGAGAAGGGGTTCCTCACTGTAATGTTCCACTATTGGTGCTAGTGATTGTCAATGGTGTATTTACAGATGGAACTTTCACTTAGAATAATAATATCTGAGACAACATGTTTTCATGCATATGATGCTATTGTAGTTGAACTATTCTGGTTTCTTTAGAAATATATGTTGTTTAAATTACACATTTTCTTATGAACTAATTTGTATGCAATTGTATGAATCTTGTTCAATGTGTGTTGTTGGATTAACTCGTCACCTTTTTCTGTGGACTATTCCACATTGTAGCTTGTGATGTCATTCTACTCATGTGCTCCTTTCAGGCTGCATACTATTATAGGCTTCTAAGGGACACACTTATTTTTCCCCTCAGTGTGTTAGAACCCCCTATTCATCTCACTTGACTCAATACAAGGTCACACACTTTCTTCCAACCAAAGTCATCATAATTATCTCTGCACGCTATCGCAGTCAAGGCACTACATTACCACCCACTACTAGGACTACTACTCCAAATGGTTTGAGGTCTAGTTGGGACCTCTTACTGGGGAGATCCCATTGAATGTTGGAGGGTCCATCACCATCAACATTTATGGCGCTAGAAGGAGGGACATATGACAAGCTAAGCCCTCAAAGTCTGTTTTGAATCACATCACATCATTCATGACTTACATCACAATCTCAACCCCGACATGTTTTTATCACGCCATTGATTTTGATGTATAGATGGATGTTATAGATGACTTATCACGATTTAAATATGATGGTGAAAACAGAACGTCCCTATTAACTCACATAATTTCCTTTTTGGGTTTTTATGACACGAATGAAGTCCCCTTGGACAACATTTCCTATGGGTTGTTCGCTTACACATTCGAAGGGTGCATTAAGCAATGGTGTCTCACATTGCTCGCAACCTCTATACACTCTTTCAACCATATGTTCAAAGAGTTAGGCCTTGCTTTCTTCTTTTATGGCTGTAAATCACTTAATTGCAAAATCTTAAAATTACAAAAAGCACCTGATGAATCTATTATGCACTTTTATGAATGCTTCTGTCATTACTGTTTTGAATTTTTAGAAGAAGAATTTGATTGGAAAATTTTCACTAAAATATTTCAGTATCTTCTTGACCTCTCGAAAAATCCACATGATTTAGAATCTTTTGAGCCCCTCTTAGCATACCTCGATGTTAGAGCTGCTAAATCTGAGATGGACAAGGTTGTTGTCCCAACTGACCCTTCGTCCCCTTCTCATCAAACATCTATAGCTTCGCAGGATGAGGTGGGAGAATTTGTGAACCTACCTATTGAACTGTCACCTCCTCCCACCCCACTTGCTCTAGATTTCTATGTAGATTTGGAATACAGGCCTAATGGTTGTCACATGGTCTCATCCCCTACACCTCCATCCATCGGTTCTGTTGATCCCTCGGGTTTTGCTATCTTGTGTTCATCCATTCTGGATTCGACATGTGAAGTTCATGGGAATCAATTTATGGACAGAGTTGGCATTGAGAAGCCAACTTGTGCTATCATTTTTTATGAGTGTGTCAGAATCTAAACAAGATGTTGTGGTGAAGGATGACCTCCTTCTCCTTGCACCTTGTTCACTTTATTCGGACATCTTCTGTGGTTCTACCATTTCTGATTCTTCTTCTAAAAATTTATCCCCGATTGTTTCCACTTCCGATCATTCACAGAAATCATGGGATGTCAATCTATCATGTGATTGTGGAGAGGACAAATCTTTCTTCCTGAACCCACTTGGCCTCTCATCTTTTATTTCTGGAAATTCAGACGGTGAAAAATTTTGTTTCGCATCAACCCCTCTATATGATTTATTAGAACATGAGGATGTCAATATCCATCTTGAATTTTATACTCATGGTTGTCATGATCTGTTCACTCATTCATCTGATCAAAATTCTAATTCACCTACTGTTGATATTTCTAAGACATCATCTTTAGTGATCCATATTCTGATGAAGTTGAGACCCCTCAAGTTGTCGAGGCACTTCAACCTGAGATGATGGTTATGTCAGGTTCTCATAGCCTTGAGGTAAGTTTTACTTCAGATCATAAATTTGTTGAATCACCCTAGGCTCCTCATCACTTTGTTTTTCACACTAAAAATCAATATAGTTTACAGTTTTCACATCCTCAGCTAAAATGACACAATCCTATTTCTCGTGCATTGGAGGATTCATACATAGCAATGACTGTTGCGAAATAAAAAAACTCTTCCTTCTTCATGTTTTCTCGTTTGTCACATTCGGAAGAGTGTACATCCCTATCGTCCACGCGCAATGTGACACAACAACATAATACATCTGCAGGGTTCCTTTCATGTGCTTTCAATCATTTCTTTTCTATAGATGCATTCAAGCTTTGAATTTTTTGGTTTTCATTATTTTATCTTTCTTGGTTATTGGTTTTCTTGAATATATTTCTTGTTAATCATGCCATCACTCACATGGGTGAACCAATGTGTTGGTGGCTACATTGGAAATATCACTTCACGTGAGTTGGCCCATGCTCTTCTTAGCTTAGGAGTAGGAGTAGTGTTTTCTTTCTATTTTTTTTCTTCGTCTTACTTCTTTCCTTTGCTTGCTTCTTTGTTTTATGCACCCTTAGGCTTATTTTTCCCATGAAACCATGTTTAGCTTCTTGAGACAAGTAGTGTGAAATACAAGAGGACTTGTACAAATATCAACATTTGGTTATCTATCTATCCCTCTCTTTATGAATATATTCTTTTTCTTCTAGTTGATGAAACCCTAATGGAAAATAAGTTCCTTTTAGAGTGAGTCTTGGTGAAATCCCAACGCTTGCACTCTTGACTAGTACCACCTACTCTAATCGGTTTTCTATATTCGGTTAACCCTTGTTAACTCAATCAAGTAGAGTAAGGTGAGAGGGAAAACCTTAACAAATATGTTAGAGGTATATATAAACATATTTCTCTAAAGGAACAACCTCTTCTGCTCTCAATAAGTCAAGATCCCTCTTCCACCTCATGAGATAAATAAGTGCCTATGCAAAGTTCTTTGAAAAATGAAAACTGATTAAAAAAAAAAGGTTTCCTGCACAGAGAGGTGAAGCAAGTAACTCCATTGGAGTATCGTCTAGGCTCAATGGTAGCGGATAAATACTTTTGTTCCTAAAGTGACTCCATCAAGGTACTATCCAGTTTTACTGGCACTAGAGCAACACCAAAGATGAAACTAAAAATCTAATAGTCTATATTACTTGTGCATTAATATACCCCTCGTCCCCAACTGAAACAACTCAGTTAACTTGCCTTGGTATGTGTGTTGCAGATAAAGAGAATGGTAGGGACTACATCTTGAACACAAGCCAGTGAAGAATCCATGATGATTAAAGAATTGAACAATACTTTAGGGAGAGTTAGAATATATTTACACGAGAAAAGGTCCATATAGAGACTTGTAGTTCTACCAGTGTTTTTCCAATGTTGTAGCGACTACAACCACCCTCCAAAATTTTGTCTATGCTTCATTTGGATCCTCCCTCCTAAAATCACAGCAACTCATCTTACATTGACCTAAGTACTTGATTGAGCTTTATCCTCAACTTACAACTTGTGTTTTCTAAATTTCTTTACTCTCTAACCCATAAGTCAGTCTCTTTACTTTGTTTCAATGTGGTCCTCGGCTTGCCTTAGTGAACTGCGCAATCCGTTAGGGAAAACAACCTTTCTCTTGGGAATTGCGCAGTCCAAGCCAGCAGGGAGCCTTCAGCTCTAGAATCGCGTAGAGCCAGCTGACAACCTGCCTTTAGCTGGAAAATTTGTAGAGCATGAGAGGTAGCCGGGGCCACTCAACCTAGAAATCGAGCAGAAGCTTTCCCTCGGCAGCTACCCGATGCATGAGCAAGTGAGTTCTCCATTTCACCGTGGAAATGCATAATATCTCTAGGCATGCATGATATCTTTTCCCAAAAAAGAAAAAGAAAAAAAAAGAGAAAAAACATCCCCAAAAAAAAGGGATCTATTTTTAGTAGTCAAAGGTGGCACTTGAGTTATTTTTGGAAACTGTCATCAAGTGTTGCTTTTTCCTAGATTTTTGGCCTTCGCATCATGAACCCTAAATCGACCAAATCTATTTAATGGACATTGCCAGAGCTAATTTTCGCATTCGATGTTGTAGCTCTGGGATTCTTGAGGAGATCTAAGAACTTTCGGCACAATCATCACAACTTTTCCATTAAGTCTTGCTTTTCTAGTCTTTTGATGCTTTTTCTATTGCTTTTGTTTGCTTGGATTATGAGAGTGTTCTTTTACCCATTTTATTGAACGACCGTTAGGATTTTGATTTGTTTTTCTTGTAGAAGTGTTGTTTTACATTTTTCATTTACTTTCCCAACTGTCACATGCATAACCTAGTCTTTACACTAATGGTCATCGTTGTGTCGCCTATCTCCACACACTTCATTGTTCTTTAGTTTGATTGATTCCTGCACTCATTTTATTTGCATGCCTCATCATTCACTCAGTTCTTCACCCAGCTTCACTTCCACCTTCAGATCTTCTTGTTTTCATGTTTCCATTGGGCAAAACTGGGCTTCCTTGGCCTATATCTTTCTCCTCCTGGCATGCACTACGCATTTCTAGATCTCAAGGCTATGCCTTAGCCCCAAGAATTGTAGAGAGGTTTCCAAGTCCTGGCTCCAACTGCACACTACATAGTTCCAGGAGCCAGTCCTCAGCCTTGGCCACTGGGATTGTGCAATGTGTAGTCTCAACTGGCTTAAGCCTAACTAAACTATGCATTGCAAAGTTCCAATCAGTAGCACCTCCCCACTGGCAGCTAAGATTGTGTAATGCAGAAAACCAGTTGGAAATCAGTCACCTCTGAGAGCCAGTATTGCGCAATTCTTCCCAACAGTTTCCCAGTTTTTTGTTTTGTTTATTCTTGAAGTGATTTTCCTTTCACGCTAATATTTGCATGCCATGAGTATCCTCTCTGTCTCCAGGTACAACAGTTTTTGAGCAACTCTCTAACAATTACAAGTAACATGGCTTCCAAGAGAGTTGCATCAAAGGATACTGTTGAAAGTAGCACTGGGGAAGCAATTGAGAAGGTGTCAGTGAATTTGTCAATTTATGCAGACACTCAACTATTCGATGAGAAGGACGTGAAGTTAACATGGCAGGAAATCAAGGATATATTTGCAGGGGAGTTTAAGGAAGATCTAGAATATCGGTAGGTGTATGTCAATATACACTGGTCAGGCTTACGTAAGGTTGCATGCAGGTACCCCACCTTCCCATGTGTAGACATCGTCCACTAGATTGTCTCACACATAGATCTCGAGACTATGACATTGATCATTTCTAGTGGAACATAGCTTGCTACCTTTAGGACATAGAATTATCAGATGTATCACTTACCTCGGCCGTTGAACCGCATGGATACACTTTTCTATGCCACCCACAACTTCATAAACACTAGAGGTATTAAAAAGAATTGGGTGAAACAGCCATCAAAATTCATATCAACACCCAATAAAGTTTACAAGGCTAAGTCACTCAGGAAGGCCTACAAGTTCTTGATCATTTTGGCATGTCGATTATATAGTCAAGAGAGCACGAAGACCTTTCTGCAAAATTGGGTGGTTGTGTTGGACCAGTTTGTGGATGATGCAAAACCATTCAATTGGTCAAATCTACTAGCTCATCAGTTGAAAGTACATGTGACTAACACCCGAAATCTGCCCAAGGATGAGCAAGCGAGATTCTACATGTCTGTGTATTTACTTGATGCAATATATGTTAAATTGGCAACTAGGGCCAAACTTCATGTGGGTCAGCTTATTTATGACAGTTGATATTTTTAAGAGTGGTGTAGGATTGATCTAAAGATCATCTGATTCCGATAATTATTTATGGAGATATGAATTTATTTTGATTGTGGATTTATTATCAAGCCGACTAGCAACTTATGTAGGCTCAAGAAGTCCAAACGGCATGTCTATTCAACATATACGTTTCTGGTATAAATTGAAGAGGATTTGATGTCATTTGCAACACAAATTGAGGTGATCTCCTCCTCTCCACGTCTTGGGTTTTTGAAGCAGGAGAGAGACACCATGAGAATGTACACTGGCCTATGATGCCCTAGTTCTAACACACATCTATACACAACATGGAAGAGAAGCCTATGTACAGCAAGACATGGACTTTTTATATGCAGTCACTAAGAGGCATAGCCACAGTCAGGAGGAGCCCTAACACAGGTCCTAATATGTAGCAAGGAAGATCTTCATACAACCCTAAGACATGTTGCCCAAGCAAGAGTGAAAGAGAAATCACTGAAGATAATTGGGACAAGATAGAAGGATCAATGGGTTCCTCATAATTCACCTAGAGTGAAGTCGAAGCAGAGAATGTTATCATAATGATGCAACGGCCCTTAAGGAGTGTCCGAATGGCAAAGATGCAGGTCATTAAGGACATGGTCGACCCTTCAAGGAAGCAAGGAACCCCAAGAATGGAAGTCGAAGGTTTTAAAGTGGCATTCGTTGATGGAAAGGTACGTGTTTGAAAACATAATTTTCAAAGATGCTTTTGAGTTCAGGGTTGTATTAAGTTATAGGAAGTCCATAGGAGATCATGTCCATTAACACATAGCACTGGAGGTCTGTGATTCAGATGGTGACAGGGAAGCCTGAATTCAAAAAAAGCATGAAAGTACATGTCTGAGATGTACCAAAGGAAAATCTTACAAGGGTACTGTTCCCCTCATGTAGCAGGTCCATAGGTTTGAAACAACTCGTGGAGTTTGAGATTCATGAACGGGAATCTCATGTATATAGGTGGAAGAAAAGCCCTCTATGGCTTGAAGCAAAACACCCCGGGCATAGTATGAGAGGACTGATAGCTATTTGATGAAGCTGAGATTCACTAAGGAGTGAAACTGATCCAAACCATTATCTGAAGGTTGTGGATGATAAACCTCTCATACCGACACCTAATGCGGACGAACTATTTTTGACAATTGCAGACCCTCTCATTTGCAGAAGTACGAGCGAGTTGAATTCTGGACATATGTTTTGTAGTTAACATGGGCAGCTCATATTTGCATTGAGCCTCATTGGATTGGTGCCAAGAATCTTCTAAGATGTCTTCAGGGCACAATCTCTCATGGATTGAGATACACTGCCGAAAATATGAAACTACATGATTATTCAAATGCTAATTAGGCAAGCAGTATGGAGGATCACTCGAGAACTTCTTAGTGTTATTCCTCTTTGGATTCCACTTCTAAGCAGGAAGCAGAAGTGGGTTGTTATAAGCACCGCCAACCCTAGATACATATCCATGAGTATGATCTCGTGTTAAGCTGCCTGGTTGGGGAAGCTCTTCAGTGAGTTGTTTGTACACATGATGAATACCACTGTGATTCTCTATAACAACCAGAGGTGGGATTCAATTATTGAGGAATTCTATATTCGATGATTGCTCCAGCAGATAGACATTAGATACTACCTTATCTAGTATATGGTAAGTTGATGAGCAAGGAGGCTCCACCGCGCTGAGATGATGTACAGGTCGCTAAAGCTCCAAGGGAAAGATCAAATCTGTGATTTTCCCGAACAACTTGGAGTCATCAAGAGACCCTTGTACAAGGGTCCTGCATGTTGCATACATTGATCTCTGGGAGCTCTAGAGGCTTGCGGTTCTTATTGGAGCAACGTACGACCACAAGGTGACTCACCCTCCCCTGGTGTTATAAACATATTTGAACACTTCAACCCCAATATTGTATATCAATAAACTAGGTCTCTTCAACCCCTAAAAGTGTTGTTTCATACCCTAAAAGAACATGGTCATCTGATTACATCATTCCCCAAAAGTTCCAACTGAGAAACCATCCAGAATTGGCCTAAACTGGACCATACTGACTGCTCCACTTTTAGGGTGCAATGCATACTGACTTCTACACTAGCCAAGTGTGATGCATATTTATTAGGCCTTCTATAGGGTGTGATGGGCAAGTATGGACAAATTTTCAAGACAGTTTTCTAAGTGGATACTCATGGAATCTTCTAGAAACTTATCTTATGACACTTGCCTCTCTAAATTCACCCAGGGATGAGTAAGAGCTCTAAGAAATATCCAAGTGGAACCAAGTGTAACAAGTGGAATCAATTGTAACAAATGGAATGACACTAATCAAAACCCCAGATATGACTCACACCCTTGCACACATCTATAAATGGATCCCTCATCTAAGAGATCCAGAGGCTGGAATATTGTGAATTGCAAGGAAGTGCTGATAGTTTGTATTTGAGAAAGAGCATTGTATTGTGTTGGGTCCCTATAATACTAGTGATTACCCCATTACTATTGTAGTTGTACCCCTTATTGATATTGTTGTGCCCCTATTGCCCCCATATGGTTATTACTGTGCCTCATAGAATCCCTCTATTGTTATTTTTGTGGATTTATATTATTATTGTTAGGTCTTCTGGGTTATATTGTGACTCCTTAGACTCCTATATATAGAAAGGAGGTTTTTTCATTTGAATCATCCAATAATTGTTCATTTATGTAATGAAAAGGAGGTTGTCCCCTCGAAGAGGCTGAATTCTAAGGCGTTGATCTATATTTTCTATCTTTTTCTTGAGCCGGTTACACAACATTTGGTATCAGAGCTTTGGATTCTAAGATTTCGCTGCTCCAAACAGGTCATCATGGAATTTTCGCTATAACTTTTTTTTTTGCGCTGTTTCAGAAGTCGAAAAAAAAACCCATTTGAGAAGACATCACGCTAATTCTCGGATCTGAAGTTCAGAGCTTTTTTCCCAATATTTGCGGAGATATGATCTGAGGAAGTTGGTCTTTTTGCATAGCCCTGAATTACATTCCAAACAGGTGACCTGGGGAAAATTGTCATAACGTTTTCTCTGAGCATTGGATTGAAATTTCGTAAGAAGGTATAGAAAGGGGACAGATTGTAGTTTCTTTGATATATTGTTTAGAGATAAAGGTCAAAACAGTGACTTGTGGCACGTCGAAAAAGTTCGCTCTACTGAACTAGTCTATGATCAGGTCACTGTGGGAGATTTCGCATGACTCTTCCTTGGAGAATCCAATTTGGATCAGACTGGTGGCATTGGAAAGAGGACACAGAGGGCTACCATAGGTTACAATTTCAGAACTAGATGATTTGAATGTACAGAGATACATCAGAGGCAATATCGAGCTCCTACAAAGTAAAGAAAAGGTGTGTACATTCTTTTAAATTTTTGCTTAAGATTGGTTTGAAATTTATTTTGAAGGAATTCAAGGGGCATAGTAGAGAATTATTATTGGTAACTGATGCCCCGAGGAAAGAAAATGCAAACACCTAGTAAGGAACCTGAAAGGTCTAGCATGACTCATGAAGAAGAGGAAGAAATGCAACATGATATATCAAAATTACAAGACCAAGTGCAACAACTATCCCTTGCACAAAAAGGAACAGACTCTAAGATGGATGGTTTAAAGAAAGGTGTAGAAGCTAAGATGGAATATTTAAAAAAAGGCATAGAAGCTAAGATGATTGACGTGGAAGCTAAGATGGATGATTTGAAGATAGAATTGAAGACAGGCATGGAAGATTTGAAGACAGATTTAACAAAGTTTCTACAAGAAATACTTACTAATGGTGAAAGGGTAGTAAAGGAAACTCATGATGAGAACAAAAGAAATGTTAATCATGATTTCATAGACTCTAATGCTGGATCGAAAACCCACCATATTCCAAAAATCGATATGAGGAAGTTTGATGGCAAGGATCCCGCAACATGGATATTACAGATGGAGCAATTTTTCGATCTCAATAATGTGCAAAACACACAAAAGGTACGTATGGAAACTTTATAATTGGAACCAAATTAGTTTGTATGGTATCAATGGCTTTGCTCTCATAAACAATTTATCACTTGGGAAATTTTTACAAAAGAATTGGCAGCACATTATGAGGATACAAAAAGCAACACTTTTTTTTAGCCAATTGATAAGTCTCAAACAAAAGGGTTCAATAATGGAGCACATTGAGGAGTTCCAAAAATTGAACATAAGGGTAAAAGATATGCTAGAGGAGCATAGGATTGATGTGTTAATAGGGTCTTTAAAGGATAATATCCAACATGATGTTCGCCTTTGGGAACCTGATTCATTAGAGAAGGCATTCAGGTTAGCAAGAAAAATGGAAAGCAAAATTATGGCAACCAAGAAGCATAGCACTCACAACATTAAAGACGGAAGTTTTTTTGCCCCTAGTCTTCCACAACCTATAAGGTTGACACCACAACAATTGGAAGAAAAAAGAGCAAAAGGGCTTTGTTACAGTTGTGATAGCAAATACACTAAAGTTCATAAGTGTCTTGAGAATAAATTATTCTACATAGATTGTGAAGAGGAAGAAGAAAAGGAGCAAGAAAGGTCAAAAGAAGAGGATATACTCCAGGAACAAAGCCTAGATTAAGAACAAATGAATCCGACCATATCTTGTAATTCATTGGTGGGAATTACCACTCCTCAAACCATCAAGATAGAAGGACAAATCAAGAAGAAAAAGGTAATAGTGTTGATTGATTCAGGAAGCACCCACAATTTTATTCATTGTAAGGTAGCAAAGAATTGAATTGCTTCCTATATCCAGCACCAGAGTGTCA
>APFE030346987.1:0-33302 GCA_000404065.3 Pinus taeda
CCCCCCCCCTTGCTACACAATCGGTGCAATGAAAGGGGGCCTCTGCCCCCCCTCTAACCCCCCGATTAACTACTTGGGATAGTCGTGGAAAGAATATAACACAACCCAACATTCTCCCACTTGTTGTTTTCTTTCCACATGGGGCCACAAGAGAGCTTAGTCATTTTTCCAGCCCTGAAATGCCCATTGTCTCTCTACACCAAGAGAACTTCTCAAAGCTCACAAATTTTGTCAATGCATCTATGGTATTCTTCAAAATTTCCACCTTTACCAGCAATACTTTTTTGTCTTCTATCATATCCCTCACAAAGTGATACTGAACATCAATGTGCTTTGTCTTTGAATGATATGCGGGGTTCTTTCCCAAAAAAATTGCACTTTGGCTATCACAGTCTATCCTTATAGCTCCCTATACTAACCCCATACTTGAACACAATCTCTGCAACCAAACTACTTCCTGGCTTGCATGAGTGGCTGCCATGTATTCTGCCCCTGTAGTTGATAGTGCCACTACAGATTGTTTCTTACTCATCCAACTGACTGCACCTCCAAATAGGTTAAACACATACCCACTTGTAGATATTCTCTGATCCAATCTCCAGCCCAGTCTGCATCAACAAAGCCACGAATATCCAACACTCTGCCCAATCCTGATCTTCCTTGGTAGCACAAACCATAATCACTAGTGCCACACAAATACCTAAAAACCCGCTTCACTCCTGTCCAGTGCTCCTTCCCAGGTTTTGACATAAACCTACTCAATACTCCCACTACATATGCAATGTCTAGTCCAGTACAGACCATGACATACATCAAGCTACCGACTACACTTGCATATGGAACACGGGACATGTCCTCTTCCTCTTCTTGTGTCTTGGGACACTGTTCAACAGATACCTCACACCTACAGGAATAGGAACCTTCACCGGTTTACTATCCTGCATTTAAACCTCAGCAATATTGTCTCGACATACTTCCTCTGGTTTAACCAGAGCTTCCTCTTTGCCCGATCTCTTTTAATTTCCATGCCCAAAATATAGTTTGCAGCACCGAGATCTTTCATGTCGAATTTGGAGGACAATTGGGTCTTCAAATCCTGGATAATTTTTTTGTCATTCCAACCAACAACATATCATCCACATACAAGACCAGATAAATAGCACGGTCACCAATTAATTTAAAATACACACAATGATCTACTTTGCTTCTGGTGAAGCCAAGTCCCCGTATTAAATGTATTCAAATTTCTGATACAAACCATCCTTGGTGACTATTTTTAGCCCATACAATAGATTCTTTAACTTGCATACTATTCTTTTCTTACCCTTCACCCGCAAAGCCTCAGTTGCTCATGTAGATTTTCCTCTTCCAAATCCCCGTGAAGAAATGTTGTCTTCACATCTCATCTGTTCTACCTCAAATCAAAAGCAGCCAGCAACAGATAAAAGTAATCTAATAGAAGTTACCTTGGAAACAGGAGAAAAAATATCACCAAAATCAATTCTCGGCACCTGGGAATAACCTTTTGCTACCAACCGAGCTTGGTATTTCTCCACCTTCCCTTCTGCATTTGTCTTCTTCTTGAACACCCATTTGCTGCCAATGGGTTTCCTTCCAGCTAGAAACTCCACCAGATCCCAAGCCTCATTTTTGTGCAAAGATGCCATTTCATCAACCATGGCCTCTTTCCAGAGTTTTCCATCCTCTGAATCTGCTGCTTCCTTCACAGTTCTTGGATCATCATCAGTAACAGATAAAGCAAAATTTGAACAGAAATTAGATGGACTATACCTTTTTGGCTGCCTTCTCTCTCGAACTAATCTTCTTACACCCGGAGTTTGTGGCTCTTCATCTTCTGATTCCTCCTCTGCTGTAGAGTCTGATTCTTCCTCCTTAAGCTCAAACTCTATCTTCTCAGGTTCCTTTGGTTGGATTTCATGTTTAATAACATCTTTTACCTCTCTGAACACCACATCTCGGCTGTACACAACCTTCCCTGTGACTGGGTTCCAAAGCTTATAACCCTTTAAACCATCCTTATACTCAATAAAAATGCACTTTTCAAATTTACTATCCAACTTGGTTCGTTTCTCCTTTGGAATGTGTACATATGCATCACATCCAAATACCCTCAGATGTGAAAGAGAGGGTTTCTTACCAGTCCATACCTCTTGTGGAGTCTTAACCTCCAACACTAATGAAGGTGACCTGTTGACCAGGTGACATGCAGTATCCACCACCTCTGCCCAAAATTCCTGTCCTAACCTAGCGCCACCGAGCATGCTTCTTTCCCTTTCCATCAACGTCTTATTCATTCTTTCTTCAACTCCATTTTGTTGAGGTGTATATGGAGTAGTCTTCTGTCGTGCTATACCATACTTCTTACAGAATTCTACAAATTCCTTATTGCAAAACTAGCATTGACTTGGATAAGAAGAAGAGTTGTTCAAAATGTCTTGTGACTTGGTCTTGGATAGTTCATTAGGTCAAGGGTCTTGGTCTTGGAATTCATCAATTGAAGATTCTATAAGAAGAATAATTAAATGGGTTTTCCTCTCAATCATGAAGAGGTTTTGGCCTTGGATGATAACCTATATCTTGTGTCCTTTGTCTCAATTTTATTTATGGTTTGATAGTTTTTTGATTAAGAATATCACATAATAATAAACAAGTCAAAGAAGAACCTAATTAAGAAAGTAAAAATTACTCACAAGCATTTATCATTGCTAGAGAAATCACCTCATCTCTACCCTAGATTTCTCAACATGGTATTGGAGCTAAGCTGACAATTCAAGGAAGGGCGGGTCAAAAAAGGACACTCAAGAATTCAAGAATAAAAGTTCTATAATGGAATTGAGGGCATCAAAGCATCAATAATATCCTTTCATCTCCAAGGCATTTCGAAGGAAGTATCAATGCCCTAGCTTTCTCAAGGAAAGAGTCTTCACTTGAAGCATTTTAGGAACCTCATTTAAATCTTCATCTCAATAAAGAAGGCCTTAATATATCCTACCTCTACAAAAAATTAATAAGGCCTACAAGCAAAGCATATTGAAGTCTACTCATCCAAGGAAACCTAGAAGAAAAGAGTTATCATCATCATCGAATACTCAAGGTGATATCCCTCTCCTTGGGTCAAGGATCATTTTGAAGGAAAAAATATTCTTCAAGAATAAATATTCTATAACCACATCATCAAAGATCAAGAAGGAAGGAAACTGAAGATATTTTCATAAAGGAGCATCTTCTCAATTAAGTAATTTTATGTCTACATCTAAATCGGTCAAAATTTCTTTTTTCAACGAGAGCAACATGTCGGTTGGATCAATTAACTTTCTAGCATGGAAGAAGAGGACCGACAAGATCCTCATAGAAAATAAAGTTGTGGAACATGTTAAGGGCTCAATAACTAAACATCTAAAGGAAGAATATCAAGCACTTTCAAAGTATATTAAAGGGGAAGTAAGGGCTCAAAGGATTCTCATTGAGTCCATCAAGGATCCCCTCATGCCCTATGTATCAAAGTTGGAAATGACTTAAGATATATATGACAAGCTGGTGGAACTATTTTCCATGAGTACTACAGGAGAAGTAATATCACTAACACAATAACTATAAAAATTGAGGATATCCAAGGAAGAAGGAATAGCCTCATATTTTGTGAGGGTTTAATATGTTATCCTCCACAATGTCCTAGGCTGAGAGGAATTGACAGAGGTAACCACAAACCAAGCTTTCAGTTTAGTAACTAGCCCTACCAAACCAAAGAGGGTTCTCACTATGAGATCACAGCCAAAGAATTGACTGGAGTATAGAATGATTTTAGGCTAGAAATTCTAGGCTCGGGTAGGTTTTCAAAATTTAAGATTTTGATGCAGGACAAGAGATGAAAACCAGGTAACTAGGTCAAAGGATCAAAAGGGTAAAAAAAGAAAAGATATAAAGGAGAAAGGTAGAAATAGTTTTTTGATGGCTTAGGGTTTGTCAGTGTAGTGTAGTGTAGTTTTTATAAGAAACAAGAAGTCTTAATGAGCATGTACATCATGAATTCATTAATAAAGAAAGAAAATAACACATAATGATATTCCCATCAAAACAGAGCTTTGTGCAAAGAATTATGCTTATAAACTTTAAGGAAAACCACTGAAGAACTGATGAATAGAAAGAGAAGATGAATATATTTCATACAAAACTATAACAGAGAAAATACAACATCACAAAATCACTGCACATGCCTAGATAATAGTTGCAACTACTCCTTTGATTTCCTAAAAATGCTCAAGCACAAGCTACAAGAGTTCTCTCCTCAGATGTCCAACCCTTCTCTCTGACTAAGAAAATGATACATGTAGACCAAAATAAATATTTTCCCCACCCTTAGGGGTTGAATCCGTGAGTGGTGGAATATCTCCCAGGAATATCTCAACCAACCACTGAGACTGAGAAGGTTGAATACAAACTCTTCATTTAGACTTTGACTTGAGTTTTTCCTCTTTAATGAGGCCTAAGTTTACATAAAAAAAAAACTTAACAGGAATAATTACCCACTATAACATCATATTTACATTAGGATTAATCAATTGCATCATTTACGTAGGTAAAAAGTCAAACTAGGTCAAAATGATGAAGAAAATAAGCCTCCTAGAAAAAGCGTTGCGAATCTGGAAAAGGTGCAGCATGGCTAAGGAAAAGGTCAATGTGAGATTGCGGGCCATGTTTGGAAAGATATTTCTATCTAGTTATCCATATATCCCTCAAGAACTAAAAATTATGAATTATATCTCCTCAAAAGTGAATTCTTCCAATACTGGTAAAAAAACGTAGCTTGGCCTCTAAAATCAAGGCAGAAAGGTGTTTTTTAGGTGGTTTTTAGCCATTTTCACCCTATAAAAGCTTATGAATTGGGCTGTCAAATGTCCAAAGTTGATGTAGGGTTAAAACATTATCTGAACATGTATAGTTTTTTTCATTTGGAGCTCTCCATAAAAAGTGCAGTGTGGCCCATGCTAAGCTTTTGGCAAGGTGACTGTGCCAAAAATTTCCAAATTTATGCAAAAATAGGGCTGAAATGTGGAGAGATATCTCTCCAAACATAAATAAATTTGAAAAAATGATAAGTGGTTTTTTTCTTTGGCATGTTTTTAACAATAACCTCCTCTTGTTTGCCAATATTCATCTCTGATTGGCCAGAATAGGCTCTTCCAAAAGGTGACTAAAATAGAACATTGCACAATTAGACAAATAAGCTTAAATGAGGAACACTTATCTCCTAATCCCTTATACCTGTGTGAAAAGTGAGAGATTTCTTTTTTAGCTTGGAATCCTAGGAACAAAAACCTCCTCTAGTTTTCAAAAATATGTTCCCATTTGTTCAGAATCCAAGTTTGTAGTTGGTCACTAAAATACTGAGAAAATCTCCCATAGCAACTGTATTTTGGGAATTTCTCCCAAATCATAAAACATGTGAATAAAATGAAGGCAGTTTTTGTTCCTTGGTCTGTGGTTAAAAAAACCTCTTTCACTCTTGTAAAATTCATCTTCATTTGGTCAAAAACATATTTTGAAGCAAAATTGTCCCTATGTGCAGCAAATGATTTGTCAATGTCCCTTTGACCTAGTGGAGAATATGGCTCACTCTGTTGCTCTTTCTGCCTCTTGAGACCTCTTGTTCTTTGTCTCCTTTTTTTGACCTGATTTTTTGTATGGCTTATTTTCTCCCTCCATTATTTACAATTGTAAATAAAACCTAGTGAAAAAAAGGGGAAAAATAGAGTGTTATGAGGAAGTAGGGGATAGGGATTGGTATGTTTAGGTGAGGGATGAAGGGGGTTAGGGAGAAAATATGTCAGTAGAAAATTTTTGGGAGGTAGATAGATGTATTAAAAATCTTAGAGAGGTGGAAAATGAAAAAAATAATGTGGTTCTTAGTGTAGGGAATTAAAACGCATTTTAGTCCTAAATCTACCCAAAACATAGCGTAAGAGCTAGGGTGTGATGTAGGAATTATGGAAATGATGGGACATGGGTGTAATGATTTTGGGAAGTGTATTTGGATGTGAGGAAGGCTAGAGTGTGTATGGGATAGGTATTTTTACTTTCAATTTGTAAATTGAAGCTCACCCACCAAAAACATAGTGTAGGGGCCTGGACAGGTTTCCAATCACCTTTTGAGAGTGTCCTTTGATGTTGAATCTAATGAAATGTTTTTTGCTGGTGAGTTAGTGCTCAATTCCAATGGAATAAGTGAAATAAATTCTTGTATGGTCCTTTATGAGAGTCAAATTCACTTTTTGGCATATATCATGGCATGGCCTCATACTTCATCTTAAGACCAGATGTGATGTGGTTGCAGCAATATCTTTATGAACTGAAATGGTACCTTTACCTTTATTTCATTTTCTTCCTAAGATGCTAACTCCCTTTATATGTGCACTCAAGATCATAAACATGGCTATAAGCTTGAAACTGACATGATGATGACAATTACAAGTGATGACCTAGACCAAGACCTATATGATAATTTGACTAATCCATGACCTGTAACACTTGAAAAATGACATGACCATGATGAAGAATAATAACCATGAATGTTGAAGGGAGTAGCACTGACCTAGACAAACTAACCAATTACCAAATTTTATTTTTAAAACCTAATGAAATGATAAAATTTGATTTTGAAACCCTATTACAAACCTTGTAAGAGCATATTTGATCATCGCTGACTGGCAGGACTAACAGACACTAACATTGGCTCCAGTTGGGAATGGAAACTCCTTTAGGAGGTGTCAAGAACACCATATACCAAGTAACCTTATTCATTGGGCATGGAGTCAAAATTCAAAGACTAAACTCAAATTGAAAATTGATTGACTCACTGACTTCAACAAACAATAAACAAAACAAAGTGACTGAACTTACTTATGGCAGCAGACCATCGAGATATTAGGACCTTCACTCTAGGCTTTAAATCCTGATGATAATCGCCCACCTACTGAAGATATATATATATATATATATATACAAACATGTGTAATGATCCCTCCAATGTAACCAATCCAGCAAATGGCTACTTACTTGAATCATGTTCACACTTTCCTTGAGCAGACAGAAGAAAAAATAAAGTGTCAAATCAACTTTTCCACTAGATCTAATACATGTATTGACAAGCTTGGAAAATTATTCCTCTACTGATGACTGCCATAAACTCACCAGAGGATCATGGAAAGCATTCAACATAAGATATTCTGGATGATTAAAAGCGGTAAAACAAATCTTATTCCACAATGCTAGTTTGTCTATATGTTGAAATGGATTCCTATCAAACAGATTGAGAGAAAATTGTTTTTCATCTCATCATAAACAATAGATAAGGGCTCTGAATTTTCTTGAATTTCATCAAACCCAACAGCAAGATCATATTCAACAAGGATGTCTTCATAATTAGCTAGATCACAGATAAGTTGGCGAGGTCATTGCAACTCATCATTAGAATCATGAAATAAATCTTGGCTTTCATCATTCAAATCTTAGTGATGTTTAATCATGGAAGAAAATATTGTGTGTTGGAGATGTTCTTGTGCATCATAATATTGTTGAAAATCAACAAATGATTCTTCAATGATATGCTCAATTACTTTTACCTGATGATTCGCAAGAGGACTTTGTTCAACAACCATAGTGCTAATGTGTACACCCATGGGATCTAAAATAGCCTGTTATTTTTCATTATTCTCCTCTTCTTGATTAGTTTCACACTACCAAATTTCTTCCTTAACCTCTAGTTGATCAGTGTGTTGTGTTGTTGCTAGAATTGTTTTTTGTGGGAATCTTTATGAGCATCTAGACAATATTCATCATCTATTTTTTCATCAATCAAAGAGGATGCTACTATGTGTTAAGTATGATCTAATGTATCAAATTGATTATATTCTTCATATTGTTGTTGGAAAGAAAAATCATAAATGGCCTCTATGATCTCATAATCTAGACATTCTTCATCACCAAAAGTTTCTTTAAGGTATTGAATGAAGTTTTCATAGGATTCACAACAATCTTCTAACAACAAGAATGAATGATGATATTTTCCATAAAACTTAGACAATGTTGTGTGGAATTCTTTAAGAGAGAATAAGCTACCTAGCTTCAATCCTTCATACCATGATCCAGGTGGATCTTCAGATACAATGGCATGGAAAAGCTCAAGATTCGAAGTGGTAGAAAAGTAAGTATCTTGACATCAGATCGAAGTGCTTGTTACCCTGATTCCAACGGTGTGAACGACACTCCAATCTGAGTCCAAATGATGAAGTTATGGCAGAAAGAAATTCACCTTGTTCCTTTGGAAAATGAGGATTTTTCCCTTAAAAAATATGGGTTGTTAGCTTGAAAAGGGAATCGCATTGGAAATCATGCCAAGGGCGGACTTTAAGACCCCCGATCAGGGATTGCCGATATATCGGGTCAGAGAAGTCAAAGGCAGAGAAGCAAGGGCAATGGAACCCCTGATTAGCGATCTCCAACTAATCGCAATTTGGGGCAGGAAATCGGCAATATTGGGGACATAAAATGATCGGCATTGGCAATTCAGGTCGATGAAACCCAAGGCACAAGACCCAAACCTTTGGGATTTTGCAATTGCGATCGCTGATCAGCAACGTGCAATCTCATTCGTTGGATCGAGAAGCAAATTGACGACCAGGATTTAATCGGTGAATCGGAAAATTGGCAATCATCGATTCCCCGATATACAAGGCCATGGACCTCAACGATAGTGATTTGTGATTGGGATCAGACCTGATGGATTTATAGGGCCAATTTGATATATTTGAAGTCTAATTTTAAAGGTCTTGGTCGGATTTTCAGTGCTTTTCGGGTTTTTGTATTATTGCTTTTAAATGATAAAAAGGCTATTTTAGAGGGTTTTTTGCGCCAACCGACCCTTCTACCTGAATGGTTTCCATTGTAACAAAACTGACCTCCAATTTTAAAGAAATTGTTTCATAAAAGAGACATAAAAACTTGATGATTGGAAAAAGGATGGAAGGAAGGATTTTTAGCATGCAATTCAAGGCAGGAGAGTTTTAAGAAGGGTCGATAGTGTATTTGTATGATTTGGACAAATCTTATATGTTTTCAGCCTCTTTCATCGCCACGGATGCATTGGTGCTATCCATTTCTCCATCTGAGGTCTCCATTTCACATCCATTTTCCAAAATGGAGATATAAGTCTATTTTTATGTAACTGGTGAATGTAATTCTCTTATTTTCATGCCACTTAATATATGAAGGCCTCCCCATTGATCGAGAAGGGCCCGGAGACGTAGTCCGAGTTGGACGAACTCCATTATCAAGCCTTGGTGTCTTCTTGTTGTGCCTTTATGTGTTTTTCTTCTTCTTTTATGTGTGCACATTAGATTTTTGTGTTAAGCTGCAATTTTCACATGTGATTCTTTTCATACATTTATAAGAAAAAGATCCTTGGATCAAGTGGTATCAGAGTAGGTATTTTTAGATGTGAATTGCATGTTTGTATGCTAACAAGAGATAGACTCTGAATAGGTGAAGGGGAATTAGAGCTTTCCCGAAACGGGGCATGCATGGCGAAGGAGAAACATGGCAGAAGATGAAGCTCATCTTGAAGAGGAGCGCAATTTCCGCAAGAATTTCTATTCAATGGTAGAGAATATCAGTCAACTGGTTTTAAGGCTGGAGAAAGGAGAAGAGAGAAACCCAAAATAACAAGGTTCAGGACATGGGAATGGTGGAGAATAACCCCCTCCTTCTCCTTCCAGGAGTGAAGGTTCTCCTTCCTCTCACCACCATAATCGTAGAAATTCAAAGGATGCATCTAAGAAACCTGTCTTTAAATTAGATGTTAAATTTGATCTTCCCATGTTTAATGGTGAAATTAACATAGAGAAGCTTAGTAATTGGATTATGAAGATTGAGGTCTACTACAAGATTCAATAGATCATGGAGGATGAGACAAAGATTCAACTGGCCTCTCTACGGCTGAGCAGCACCGCTCTTATTTGGTGGGAGAGCAAATTGCAGCACAATAAGAATGTGGGTAACCTCTTTTCCTCATGGCCTAATTTTATTTCTACATTAAAGGAACACTTTTATCCGTTAGGATACAAGCAAAAGGCTTTAATGAGTTGGTAGTATTTAAGACAAGGCAAGGGTCAGGATGTTTAGAGTTTTATAGAAGAGTTTAGAAAGCAAGCCCTGAATTTCGGTATTGCACTTGATACACCTGAAGTTGTAACTAAGTATATTGGCTCATTGCATAGCTATATTAGGCATTCATTGTTGTTGTTTGAACCAACCACTATTGACTCAGCCAGTGTAAAGGCAATTCATATTGAGAACAGGGGAAAAAATGAAAGAGATGATCATTCCAGGAAGCCATTATTCAAACCTCCCAATGGAAATTCCAAAGCGAAATGGAAAGGAAAGGAGAAGAAGATGGCAGCAGCCAAAGAAGGTGAACAACCATATTGCAATCACTACAAAATGAAGGCCACGATGATGATCATTGTTGGAAAAGGGAAGCAGAAGACAGTGGCAACTGCATAGAAAGACCTTGGATCGGATTCGGGAGATGAAGCATTGATCATAGCCACGGGAACAAAAGGTACTCTTACACCTCATGTCAATTCTGAATCGCATGAAGGCTCCAGTTTTGTAAATGAGTCCCTTCCTAATGACCAAAAGAGAATTGAGTTGTTTCGTATCAGAGTTGTTGTAAATCATACTAAAATAGAAACTTGTTTTATACTGATCCCAAGAAAATTTAATCATAGAATCCCTAGTAAAGAAACTTGGCTTAGAAACAAAACCACATCTGAAACCTTACCCAATTGGATGGATACATGATAAAGAAAAACTGAATGTCACCAAGCAATGTAAAGTCAAATTTGTAATCGCTTCTAAGCTAGTGGATGAAGTAGAGCTGGATGTAATACCATTGGATATCTGTGGCATGGTGTTGGGGAGCCCATATTTGTATGATAGAAAGGAAATCTTCTTTCGTCACAAAAACAAATAACAAATCACAAAAGATGGGGTATAATACATAGTAAGGGCTCATCAAAATAAAATCAATGCCAGTCTTGTAAGCGCTGGAAAAATGAAAATACTAGTGAATTCCAATAAGGGTTGCATGCTTATGGTTGTAAGGGAAAAAGAGGTAGAATTAGCTGATGCTTTCCAAGGCTACTATCAGGAACATAAACAAGAATTATTCGAATTAATTTCTAATTATGATGAGCTATTTCAAGAACTGAAGGGATTACCTCTGAAGAGGGGAATCCAACATGAAATCCATTTGTAGCATGACGTTCCTTTGCCAAATATTGGCATGTACATGATGTTGACTATTGAGATGGAGGAAATCAAGAAATAGGTGAAGGAATTGTTGGACCAAGGGGTCATCAAGTCGAGCACTTCTCTGTGTGGTTCACCAATTGTCTTAGTGCCAAATAAAGACGAAACCTGGAGGATGTGCGTGGACTACCGCATGCTAAACAAAATTACGGTGAAAAATCACTATCCTCTTCCACGCATTGATGACTTATTAGATCAATTAAATAATGTTGTTTATTTCACAAAATTGGATATGCGCAGTGGTTATCACCAGGTCTGAATTGTAGAGCACGACGTGTGAAAAACCACCTTCAAAACCAAATAGGGGCTGTTCGAATGGATAGTGATACCATTTGGGCTTTGCAATGCTCCAGCCACTTTTATGAGGGTCATGAATGATCTCTTTTGACCTTTCATTGATGAATTTGTTCTTGTATATTTAGATGATATACTTGTCTTTAGTAATATTTGGGTTGAACATGTGTGTCATGTAAAGAAAGTGCTTGATGTACTGAAAAAAGAAAACCTCTTTGTAAAACTGTCAAAGTGTGAGTTTGGGAAAACCTCTTTGCATTACCTAGGTCATATTTTTGGTCATGTGCAGTTACAAATTGATCCCTCTAAAGTTGAAGCAATTGTAAATTGGCTTAAGCCTACTAGTGTAACCGAGGTCCATA
Source organism: Pinus taeda (assembly GCA_000404065.3). Classification (NCBI taxonomy): domain Eukaryota; kingdom Viridiplantae; phylum Streptophyta; class Pinopsida; order Pinales; family Pinaceae; genus Pinus; species Pinus taeda. The sequence goes on from APFE030346987.1 coordinate 12,045, forward strand.
GCTTTTTAGGTGCAGTCCAATATTGGAGGAGATTTATTGCTAATTTCTTTGTTATTGTAGCACCTTTACACACATTGACAAGTGTGAAATAGGTCTTCCAATGGGGAGGAAGACAACAGAAGTCATTCGAAACATTGAAGGAAAAGATCAGCACCGCGCCAATCTTAGCCTTACCTGATCTCCAACAGCCATTCGAGATCGAAACCGATGCCAGCGGTTATGCCATGGGAGCTGTATTGATGCAGCAAAAGAAACTGATTTGTTACCATTCTGAGAAGTTTTCTCAATCTATGATAAACTATCCCAATTATGACAAGGAGCTTTATGCCTTGGTGCAGAGTGTGAAAAAGTGGAAACACTACCTGATTGGCAAGGAGACCATCATCCATACAGATCATCAGCCCTTGCAGTACCTTCAGTCACAAACCAAGTTGCAGCAATCTCTTCATTTCAGGTGGATGGGTTTTTTTCAACAGTTTCATCTGGTAATAAAGTATAAGAAGGTCACTAGCAATAAAGTGGTTGATATGCTATCCCGTCCTCCTATTTCTACTTATGTTATTTTGCATAATGCTTCGTTGTCTTTTGAGAGTTATGTTGAACAATATGCTAATGATGAGGACTTTAAGGATATTTATTCAAAACTAACCCATGGTTCACAGGTGGACAAATATCATTTGCAGGGGAAACTGATTTATCAGCGTGGTAAATTGTGTATTCCCACAGGGGAAAGAGTACATGTAATTCAAGAGGCCCACACCTATCTTGTGTCTAGACACTTTGGTGTTGAAAAGACTTTATGTCATGTACAAAGATTTTTTTTTTGGCGTCATATGAAAAAAATTATGACTCGCTATGTAAAGGGTTGTGTGATGTGTTCTGTTTCAAAGCCCTCTAACAGAAAACTCAGGCTCTACACACCACTCCCTATTCTAAGTCGTCCATGGGAAAGTGTGTCAATGGACTTTGTAGGAGGTTTGTCATTGACCAAAAAGAGTCATGACTATTTGTATGTTGTCATTGATCATTTTAGAAAGATGTGTATTCTTACGCCTTCTAAAAAGCGAATCACTATAGAGCAAACTACTTCTCTTTTCTTTCAACATGTTTGGGTCCATTTTGGATTACCCACATCGATTGTGTTAGATCGGGACTCTCACTTTCTTGGAGGATTTTGGACCAGTTTGTGGAAGGTGATGGACACCAAATTGAAAAGAAGCATGACATTTCATCCACAAACTGACAGACACACAGAGGTTGTAAACCCTACCATGGTACACTTGCTATGAGGATATTGTGGGAAACATCCCAAGTTATGGGATGAACATCTCCCATATGTACAATATTCCTATAACCGAGTAGTGCATTCATCTACACATCGTTCACCTTTTGAGACATGCTTTGGTTACCTACCAAGGGACCCTTTTGATATGGTCTTTGGAAGGGAAGATAGCTCCAGTGGACATAATGATAGGGAGAAAGCTCAGTAGTTCATTCAAAAAATCTAATTGATTCACCAAGTAGTGCAAGAGAAATTGGAGAAAAATCAAGCCCGTTACAAGGTTCGACATGATAAACACCAAGTCGACCACCAATTCCAAGTGGGCAACAAAGTGTGGTTCCACATCAGCAAGGACAAGATGAAGGGAGAAGGGAAGAAGTTGAGACCAATCCAGTATGGTCCATTCACCATATTGGAGAATATTGGAAACAATGCCTTTCGTCTCAATTTTCCTATTTATATGCAGATATACTTAGTAGTGAATGTAGAGAACTTAAAGTTGTATGATCCACCATTGGTCATGGACACAGATGAGGTGGGCACAGTTCCTATAGTTGATGATTTTGCACCAGAATATCTCGATGAGTTACCTGAAGACATCATCCTTGGAAAAAGGACCAAGACTTCATGGCAAGGAGATGTGGAATACCTTCGAGTGGGTTTTAAGGGAATGCACCCCAATGAGGCCAAATGGCTAGAGAAGGAAAATTTGAGGGAATAATTCCCTCACTTTCCAATTAACTAATGAAAGCTTTTGGTGTTCCAAAAGCTCCTCAATGGGGAGGATTGATCCAGGTGGATATTCAGATACAATGGCATGGAAAATCTCAAAATTCAAAGTGGGAAAAAAGCAAGAATCTTGACATCAGATCGAAGTGCTCATCGTCCTGATTCCAACGGTGTGAATGACACTCCAATCCAAGTCGGAATGATGAAGTTATGGCAGAAATAAGGTCACCTTGTTCCTTTGGAAAATTATGATCTTTCCCTAAAAAAGGGGTTGTTGGCTTTAAAAGGGAATCGAATCGAAAATCATGCAAAGGGCGGACTTTAAGACCCCCAATCAGTGATTGCTGATATATTAGGTCGGAGAAGTCAAAGGCGGAGAAGAAAGGGAAGCGGAACCCCCGATTAGTGATCTTCAACTAATCGTAATCGGGGATAGGAAATCAACAATATTGGGGACATAAAATGATTGGCATTGGCGGAATGGGTCAGAGAAAACCAAGGCACAAGACCCAGACATTTGGGCCATTGCGATTACAATTGCCGATCAGCGACGTGCAATCTTAGCCATCGGAACAGGAAGCAGATCGACGACTAGGATCTAATTGGTGATCGATGAATTGACAAATCAGTGATTGACGAATCGGCAAATTGGCGATCGGTGAATCGACAAATCGATGATCAGCGATCGGCAATTCCCCGATATACAGGGCCATGGACCTCAACAATAGCGATTTGCAATAGGGATCAGACTGAATGGATTTATAGGGCCAATCTGATATATTTGAAGTCCAATTTTAAAGGTTTTGGTGGAATTTTTAGTGTTTTCTGGGATTTTGTATTATTGCTTTTAAACGATAAAAAGGCTATTTTAGAGGGTTAGTTGCGCCAGTTGACCCTTCTACCTAAATGGTTTCCATTGTAACAAAACCGACCTCCAATTTTCAAGCAACTTTGTCATAAAAGAGACATATAAAAGCTCGATGATTGGAAAAAGGACGGGAGGAAGAATTTTCAGCTCGCAGTTCGAGGTAGGAGAGTTTTCAAAAGGGCCGATAGTGTATTTGTCTGTTTTTGACAAATCTTATATGTTTTCAGCCCCTTTCATCACCACGGACGCATTGGTGTTGTCCATTTCTCCATCTGAGGTCTCCATTTCATAGCCATTTTCCATAATGAAGGTATAAGCCTCTTTTTTTGTAACTGGTGAATGTAATTCTCTTCTTTTCTTGCCACTTAATATATGAAGGCCTCCTCATTGATGGAGCAGGGCCCGGAGACATAGTTTGAGTTGGACGAACTCCATTATCGAGTCTTGGTCTCTTCTTGTTGTGCCTTCATGTGTTTTTTTTCTTATTTTATGTGCGCATATTAGATTTCTGAGTTAAGCTGCAATTTTCACATGTGATTCTTTTCATACAACTATAAGCAAAAGATCCCTGGATCATACCATGATCTTTCTTTTCCTTCTAGGGTAGCCATAAACATTTTCTTCAAACAATCCTAATGAAACCTAATCCAGAGCTTATGTATATGCCAATGAAATTTGATTAGATGCAGAATAGCCTCATCTTCGTTCCCATATAAGAATTTGGGCAAATTATTTTTCCAATATATGCAAGGAATTTGATTCGAAAAACCAAGAATATGAGCTCGATTCATAGGAGCATACCTTCGATCAGTTGAAGCCATATTGACAACAGTTAAGTCACCAAGAATTTCTTCAAACTACCATTTTTTAACAATGGAGTCACCATGAAAATTCTAAACCTTTGGATTCTTTGACACTGGAGTAACCAGGTGAAAGATGCACAACCTTTCTTTTGCCTGATCATTGTTCACCATCAACAATCAGATTTGATCCTTTTTGTTCTTTCCTAGGGAAGATATGATATTTCAGTCCCCAAAAATGGCACCAAAATGTTATCCTCCACAATGTCCTAGGCTGAGAGGAATCAACGGAGGTAGCCACATACCAAGCTTTCAGTTTATTAGCTAGACCTACCAAACTAGAGAGGGCTCTCTCTATGAGATCACAACCAAAGAATTGAGTGGAATATAAGAGGATTTTAGGCTAGATAAGCGAGGCTCAGGTATGTTTTCAAAATTTAAGGTTTTGATGTTACACAAGAGATGAAAACCAAGTAACTAGGTCAAGGGATCAAAAGGGTAACAACAGAAAAGATATAAAGGAGAAATGTAGCAATAGTTTTGTGATGGCTTATGGATTTTTAGTGTATTGTAGTGTAGTGTAGTGTTTAGAAGAAATAATAGTTCTTAATGAGAATGTACATCATGAATTCATTAAGCAAGAAAGAAAATAACACATAATGATATTCCCATCAAAACAAAGATTTGTGCAAATAATTCTGCTTATAAACTTTAAGGAAAACCATTGAAGAATTGATGAATGCAAAGTGAATATGAATATCTTTCATATAAAACTATAGTATAGAAAATACAACACCACAAACTCATTGCACATGAATTACTAGATAATAGCTACAACTGCTCCTTTGATTTCCTAAAATTTCTCAAGCACAAACTACAAGAGTTCTCTCCTTAGATGTCCAACCCTTCTCTCTGACTAAGAAAATGATACATATAAACCAAAATAAACAGTTTCCCCACCCTCAAGGATCCAATCCATGAGTGGTGGAACAATTCCAAAGCATATCTCAACCAACAACTGAGACTGAGAAGGATGAATACAAACTCTTCATTTAGACTTTGACTTGAGTTTTTCCTCTTTAATGAGGCCTAAGTTGACATAAAAACAACTTAACAAGACTAATTACCCACTATAACATCATACTTACATTAGAATCAATCAATTACATTATTTACGTAAAGCCAAACTAGGTCAAACTAATGAAGAAAATTAGCCTCCTAGAAAAAGCACAGTGTGGATGAGGAAAAGCGCAACATGAGATTGCAGACCTTTTTGGAGGCCTTCCTTAACCCCAAATTGAGATCATGATAGCTCATTGGAAATATATTTTTGTCTAGTTATCCATAGAACCCTCAAATACTAAAAATTATGAATTATAGCTCCTCAAAATTGACTTCTCCCAAGACTGATCAAAACTCGTAGCATGGCCTCCAAAAACAGGGCAGAAAGGTGTTGTTTAGGTGGTTTTTGGCCATTTTCACCCTGTAAAATAGGACGAATTGGGCTTTCAAGTGTCCAAATTTGATGTAGCGGTAAAAATATATCCAACCATGTAGAGTTTTTTCCATTTGGAGCTTTGCAGAAAAGTGCAGTGTGTCCCACGCTACGCTTTTGGCAGGGTGACTATGCCAAAGATTGCCAAATTTCTGCGAAAATAGAGCTGAAAGGTGGAGATATATCTATATAACCAAAAATAATTTTGAAAATATGAGAGAGGTTTTTGTTCTTTGGCATGTTATGAACAATAACCTTCTCTTGTTTGCAAAGATTCATCTCTTATTGGCCACACTCTGCTCTATAAAAAGGTGACTAAAACAGAACATTGCATAGTTAAACAAATAGGCTAAAATGAGGAAATCTTATCTCCCAATATCTAATACCTGTGTAAAAAGGGAAAGAGGTTTTTTTATTTTAGCATCATAGGAACCAAAACCTCCTCCATTTTTCAAAAATACTTTCCCATTTGTTCAAAATCCAAGTGTTAGGATATTCTAACATGTAGGAAATAGTTAAGTATAACTTGGTCTAGTGTAGAGTTAGGTAAAGTGTGTGTTTTTAATATGTACTTTTGTAACTTACAATATGACGGTCACGATATGTTCTACACATTAAGTGATCAGATGGTTCATTCTCTCCTCAGTATTACCGACACTTGATCTGTGGCTTAACACCTGATTGGTCCATGATCTCTATTTAAAGAGCATGGAGGGTCATTTGTAGGGTGATCGTTCATGAGAGAATACTATGTAAATTTTCTTTCTTTTATTAATAAATTTCCTGAAGTGGTCGTGTTGGCTCAGACCGTGGACTGTTTTCCTCTTTGAGGGTTTTAACCACATCAAGAATACTGGTGTATTGATCTATGATCTATTTGTGAGCGGTGTCCTTTGATGTTCTATCTAAGGAACTTACCATGTAAATTCCTACATGGTATCAGAGCTATTTGAGGGCCGCATCCATTGTTGATCCAAATCCGAAGCCAGTACAAGTTCATGGAATTGTTGTTTCCTAGATCTACTATTTCTGACTGCTTTCAGGCCGAGAGGACTTCTTTATTATGTTCAGAGAATCTATTCGAGTGAGGAATCCCTTTCGTTACATGTGAAAAGGTTTCTGATAGCCTTAGCTACATCATTTTTAAGATCTATAGGTATACAATTTTTATTTGCAATTTTAGTTATCCATCTCTCTGTTTTTTTTATTACCGGATCTATACCTTTCATTCCTGCATATGCTCTTTGCCCTGCGACTCTGTGAGATATGGGAAAATCAGAAACAGAAAGAAAGGATTTTTCTCATATGTATGCTCTTTTCCGCCGCACCTTAGTGTGATCTCAGAAAATCAGAAACAGTGAGGAAAATATTTAGTTTCTAGCGGAAGCTAACTTCAAGCCATAAGGTTTGGTTTTTTTTGTATGTCCGTGTTGGGTTGTGTGGTTTTTTTTTTTGTAGGCAAAAAGAGATTTTTCAAGTAAGAAAGCACCCCAAAGCTTCAGTAACTTAAAAAAAAAAAAAAAAAACTTCATCTTTTCCAAAAATTACTAACCTTTTAAACTTGCTCACTTGGTCCAAAGTTACTTTATGAGAATAGAGGTCTTGAGTTCAAGTCTTTCTTTTTGTTGAGTTACTTTTTCAAAAAGCACATGTAACTTTTGTTTTAAAGTTACTTTATGTAAAAGTGTTCTCCCATTACAAAAAGTGAGTCACTTATCATTCTAAAGTCTCTTTGTCTTTTATTTAAGTTACAATTTAGTGGGTAGCTCATAAAGTACCATTGTAAAAGTGACTTTCACTTATTTATAAAAGTTGGTCACATATATATATTTTTTTAAGTGAGCTAATTAGATTAAGTTTGGAAAGGGGGGGATTTTTTTTTAAATATAACATTATCATTCACTTCCGCACATTCACACACTTCATCGACATCTTCAGTAACTTTTCTTCAAAAATCCATAACTTCTTCATTTGGAAGTCATTTTCAGACGTTTTTTTTAATCAGCCTAATTGTTTGAGATATTTCCATTGGAACACTTAGTTTTAGCATCTACAGCTTTAGTTTCTGTTAAAATGGAAATTTCATGGAAAGTTATTCTTGGCAACACCAACTACTTCCAATGGTGATCCTACATTGTAGATTTACTTAGAAGTAAAGGTTTTTACATAATAGTCTCAAGCCAATAAACTAAATGTAGAGATGAATATAAGGCAGCCAAATGGGAAAATAGGCAAGATCAGGCACGTGGGTTGATAGAGATGTCTATTTATCTAGACCTTAGATTCCATATTGCAGAACTTGATACCCATAGTGAAGCAATGATACAACTCACTAAAGTTTTTGGAATTAAAAATGAAATTAAAACCCATCAACTCGAAAATGAGTTGCTTACGTTGGACCCTAATAATTTTTCTTCCATTGAAGATTCTTTGTCCAAGTTCAAGACCCTTAGACTTCTCTTGGAAGGTGTTAAGGTTAAGATGGTAGCCTTATCTATCCATTCTTACTAAGTTGGGACTAGTCTACTCTGTGTTTGTTTCCACCTTCCATTCTACTAGAGAAGCCTTTATTTCTCAAGGACAAGACTACAAGTCCCCCTATTTTGATGCCTTTTGTGAGTATTTAATAAGAGAACAAGAAAAACTCTTACATCTTGGTCTTCTTAGTCTTTGAAACTCTTCTAAGAAATCCATAGCTGCCTAGCAACAAAAAAATTCAAAGAATACTAAGAAGCAGTATCCTAAAAAGAATGGTCCTAAACCAAACAAGGGTCCTAGGCAATTTCAGTCTCGAAATGAAAAATCAATTCAAAAAAATGATAAGGCAAATAAAAGAAAAGGGAAGAAGAATAATATACATTGCAACTTTTGTAATCGAGATGGCCACTTAGAATCCAAATGATTTAAGAAGATGGAAACCTTAGAAGCAGCAATGAAGAAGAATAACATCCATGTGGAGCACTCTTTAAATTTAACTTCATCTTCAGGAATAGCACTTTCTGCATGTGGTTGTCAAGCATCTTGGTCTGATTATGCACTAAATGTATCTTCTTCCTCTCATTGTCATGAGTGGATCATTGATTCTGGAGCTTCTTATCACATGGAAAAAAACAAAGCCAATTTTCTTCTTTAAATTATTGTAACACCAAAAATATATATGTTGGTAATGATACATCTCTTAGTGTTGTAGGGACTGGAACTGTTCATCTAGACAATGGTCAATTTAATGATGTATTATGTGTTCCAACCTTATCCTGCAACCTTCTATCTATATATCAGATAACTCATTCAGGTGAAGGTAAAATAGTTGAATTTTCAGCTCACGAAGTTGTAATTAAGGACCTAAGAGATCCTAGACAAATTTTAGCTACTGGCATTGCTGATGATTCTACAAGGTTGTATAAGTTTAACAACTTTGCGTCATCAACTTTGGCATGAGCGATTTGGTCACTTAAACTATTGCTCCCTTCAAAATCTATGTAAAGAAAATATGGTGATAGGTCTTTTTATGGTATCTTGCAGAGATGGTGTTTGTTCCAGATGTGTACTCAGAAAACATCATCGGGATAGTTTTCAAAAACGTGCCTCTTGGCACGCCTCAGCCCCTTTACAACTTGTGCATAGTGATTTATTTGGTCCACTCCGAGTTGTTTCATTCTATGGATACAAGTATTTCTTAACTTTCATTGATGATTTCTCAAGACGTACTTGGGTATACTTCTTAAAACTAAAGTGTGAAGTATTTAACATGTTCTTGGCCTTTAAGGCCTTTATTGAGAAACAATATGGACATCAAATTCTTAAGCTAAGATCTAATAATGGCGGAGAATATGTTAACAAAAAATTCATCAACTTTTGCACTGAGCATTAAATTCAAATGCAACATATTGTTCCATATAATCCACAACAAAATGGTGTTGTCGAAAGGAAGAATCACACCTTAAAGTAAATGGCTAATTGTATGCTTCAATCTAAAGGACTTAGTATTAATTTTTGGGCAGAAGTAATTACTGTGCAAATTACATAGTAAATCGCACTCCTACTAAGGTTTTAAAGAATATCACTCAAGAAGAAGCATGGAGCTCAATTAAACCAGATGTAAGTCACTTTTGTGCTTTTGGAAGTGAAGCATGGACTCATATTCTAGATGAGAAACATAATGTTTTGAACCTAAGAGTGAAAAATGTATTTTTGTTAGATATTCTGAAGTTATCAAAGGATATAGACTTATTCCACTTAAGTCCAAAAATGTTATCATTAGAAGAGATGTAAATTTTGCGGAAAATATATCAGCATACGAGCCTAATTTGGTGGATGTGCCACCTCTCTCTATCCTGTCTACTTCTGAAACTATTTCTTCTTCAGATGATGACAACGAGGATGACAATCCTCCCCCACCTTCTCAGGATCCTCCTTCAGCTTCTCAAATTCCAAAATTGGTTTGTACTACTCAGGATGCAGCAAGTTCTCTTGCAAGTGATCCTACAGATCAATAACATACACTTTCTCAATTCTATAGAGCCTCTTCTTTACTGGCTCAAGCTTCAGCAAATTACGATCATGACACCTTTGCAGAAGCTTCAGTACATCCAGATTGGAACACAGCTATGAATGAAGAATATCGTTCATTATTGGAAAATGATACATGGGATCTTGTTCCTCTTCCAAAGGGACGAAAACTTGTTAGATTCAAATGGGTTTACAGAACCAAGTTTGGAGCATATGGAAAAGTTGATAAACATAAAGCTTGTCTTGTTGCTAAGAGTTTTTCACAAGTTGAAGGCATTGACTATACTGAAACCTTCTTCCCTATTGCCAAAATGAACTCTATCCACCTTGTTCTTTCCCTTGCTGCCTCTTTCAAATGGTAAGTCCATCAAATGGATGTTAAATATGCCTTCTTGCATGGGGACTTGAATGAAGAAATATATATGGAAAAACCTCCTGGCTTTATAAAAACAGACTCCAAACTTGTATCTCAGCTTAAGAAATCCCTTTATGGTCTCAAGCAAGCCCCTTGGGCTTGGTATGCCAAAATGGATAGCTTTCTTTTAGATATTGGCTTTTCTAGGTGTCATTCTGACAATGTTGTCTACACCAATGGGTAAGTCTCTTATCATTCTTGTTCTTTATGTTGATGATCTTATCCTTACTGTTAGTGATCCCAACCTTATAAACCATGTGAATTCCAACCTTAAAAAGCAGTTTGAAATGACAGACTTAGGACACTTGCATTATTTTCTCGGTCTTCAAGTCTTGCGATCCAAGGAAGGTATTTCCCTTTCCCATTCCAAGTATTCCTGTGATATTCTATGCCACTTTCACATGAAGACTGTAAACCATCCCCTTCTCCCTTTAAGTCTGGAGTAAAACTTTCAGTCACTTATACTTCCCCTAAAGTTGATGCTACCTTATACCGTCAACTTGTAGGAAATCTTTTGTATCTAACCCATACCCGTCCTGACCTTTCCTTTGTTGTTGGCCTTATTGCAAAACCCACATAAAATTCATTAGAAAGAAGCTAAAATAATACTTCATTATGTTCGAGGTACAATTGAGTTTGGGATTCATTATAGTGCAGAAGCATCTCCTCTATTGGTTGGTTTCACTGATTCCGATTGGGTTGGTGAACCTAATGATCGGAAGTCTACTGCAAGTTATGTTTTCACTCTTGGTTCTATACCTGTTACATGGGCTTGTAAACAACAAAAGTGCCATTTCTCTTTCTTTAGCAGAAGTAGAGGTGGCACTGTAGAAGCTAGTAAGGAAGCCATGTGGCTTCGTCAGATCCTGTCAGAGTTTGGCTTTCAGCAACATCATCTGACTACACTTTTGGTGTGATAATCAAAGTGTCATTCAACTATGCAAATATCTAGTCCAACATCAGCACAACAAACACATTGAACTACACATGAACTTCATCAGAAAGCACATTCATGACCATGTTCTTGAAGTGCAATATTGTTCAATCAATGATCAAGTTGCAAACATCTTTACAAAGGCTCTCACAGAGGAAAAGTTTACTAAAATTCAATTTATGGTTGGATTTCAGGAAGTTGTCACTAAGGGGGGATAGGCTCTAATGCTTCCTTCCTTCTCCTATTGTGTCATATTTGTAAACCCTTCAATCCTATCCCAGGTTGTTCTTAAGGGGGGATGTTAGGATATTCCAACACATAGGAAATAGTTAAGTATAACTTGGTCTTATGTATAGTTAGGTAAAGTGTGTTTCTTTACTATGTACTTTTGTAACTTACAATCCGATGGTCATGATATGTTCTAGACATGAAGTGATCCGATGGTTCATTCTCTCCTTGGTATTAACAACACTTGATCCATGGCTTAACACCCGATTGGTCCATGATCTCTATTTAAAGAGCATGGAGGGTCATTTGTGGGGTGACCGTTCATGAGAGAAGCTTATGTAAATTTTCTTTCTTTTATTAATAAATTGCCTAAAGTGGCCATGTTGGCTTAGGCCATGGATTGTTTCCCTATTTGAGGGTTTTCACCACGTCAAGAATACTGGTGTATTGATCTATGATTTATTCATGAGTGGTGTCCTTTGGTGTTCTATCTAAGGAACTTACCTTGTAAATTTCTACACCATGTTTGTAGTTGGTCACTAAAATATTGAGCAACTCTCCCATAGAAATTGTATTTTGGGCATTTATCCCAAATAATAGCACCTATGAATACAATGAAGGAGGTTTTTTTTTCCTTGGTCTACGGTTAACAAAAACCTCTTTCACTTTTGTAAAATTCATCTTCATTTGGTTAGAAACATATTTTGAAGCAAAATTGTCCCTATGTGCAGCAAATGATTTGTCAATATCCCTTTGACCTAGTGGAGGAGATGACTCACTCTCTTGCTCTTTCTGCCTCTTGAGACTTATTTTTATTTGTCTCATTTTTTCTACCTAATTTTTTGTATGGTTTCTTTTCTCCCTCCATTTTTTACAATTGCAAAGAAAAACCCTAGTCAAAGAAAGGGTAAAAATAAAGTGTTGTGAGGGATAGGGGATAGGGATTAATATGTTTAGGTGAGGGATGAAGGGGTTAGGGAGAAAATGTTTGAGTAGGAAAATTTTTGGAGGTATATAGATGTATTAAAATTATTATAGAGGTGTAAAATGACAAAAATAATATGGTACTTAGTGTAAGGAATTAAAACATAGTTTTAGCCCTAAATCTACCCAAAATGTAGCATAGGAGCTAGTGTTTGATGTAGGAATTATGGAAATGATGGGACAGGGGGTGTAAGGGTTGTGGGAAGTGTATTTGGATGTGAGGAATGGCAGAGTGTGTATGGGATAGGTATTGTTACTTGCAATTTGGAAAATTAAGCTCACCCACTAAAAACACAGTGTAGGGGCCTGGAGAGTCTGCCAACCACCTTTTGAGAGTGTCCTTTGATGCTGAATGTGCTGAAATGGTTTTTGATGGTGAGTTAGTGCTTAGTTCCAATGGAATGAGTGAAATAAATTCTTGTATGATCCTTTATGAGAGTCAAATTCACTTTTTGGCATATGTCATGGCATGACCTCATACTTCATCTTAAGACCAGACTTGATGTGGTTGCAAAAATATCTTTATGAACTAAAATGATACCTTTACCTTTATTTCGTTTGCTTCCTAAGATGCTAACTCCATTTATATGTGGACTCAAGATCATAAACATGGCTATAAGCTTGAAACTGACATGATGATGACAATTACAAGTGATGACCTAGACCAAGACCTATATGATAATTTCACTGATCCATGACCTGTAACACTTGAAAAATGACATGACCATGACGAAGAATAATAACCATGAATGTTGAAGGGAGTAGCACTGACATATACACACTAGCCTGTGACCAAATTTTATTTTGAAAACCCAATGAAATGATAAAATTTGATTTTGAAACCCTAACACAAACCTTATAAGAGCATATTTGATCACCAGTGACTAGTAGGACTAATAGACACTAACATCATAAATAAGAGACCAACTCCAAGAATTGGGAGAAATAATGTTTGACAGGGAAATGACTACCATAGTGCTCAATCCACTACCATAGGAATGGAGCAACTTCACATCAAGCATCTGTGGAAAGAAGGAAGCTACTATGTTCAATGAACTATGGTCACAAAATAAAAGAAACTAGGCTGAAGGAAAAAATCGATGTAGGATCAAGTGAACAAGCACAACCATTTTCTACCATGACTATAATAAAAGGAAAGTTGGGAATGTTGTTCCTCAGAAAAAGAAGAATAATATGTCCAAGGTTCAATGTTATGGTTGTCATGAGTATGGGCACTATAAAAGAGATTTTCCAAAATTCAAGAAGGAAAACGACAAAAGAGGAAAGGAAGAAGTAGAAGAAAATGAAAAGAAGAAGTCCAGAAAGGAATAAGTAAGAGATCTCTACTATGAATAAGATGATATTCTTCAACAAGTTCTTTTCAAGTATTTTTTCTTCATTTCTTGTAATAACTTGGTAGGAATCATTAGAGGCACCATAAGATACATCATGTTAAGAGATGACATCATAAGAAGCATACTATATGAAGCAAGATCTTGGGACATCCTAAAAAGATTGCAAAAGAGCTGAAGAAGAAGTCTATGGAAATCACCTATAGTGAAAATGAGATCTTGGTAACCTCATTAGAAGCATAAGTAGTACTTATGGATAGAATAAAATCATCTAGTATAGAGCTTGTCATACACCATAAGAAGCATTTGCAGGATGAGGATAATCAAGATTCTCTGTTGGAATCTCCATTGGAAGATTCACCTATTGAAAAAGGAAAATGCCTCGTTAGGAATTCCATCTTGTGAGGGATTCATGGGATGGTGGTATAATGAAAAGAGAGTGAAGTAGGTTAAGATGAATGAAGAACTTTCAATCTAGGAAGATGCTGAAGGAAGTCTAGATGATAAAAAAGGAATAAATGAAGTATGTATGCATGTGTTTAATGTATTGAGTCATGGCATTATATATTTATAGGAAGCATGGATGGATACTCTACCTCATGAGTATGATCAAAGGAAAGGGATCTCTTTCATTGAAAATATGCATGAAGGCATGATTCACATATTAAGACATATGAAATCAACATAATATGTCCTCATATGGAGTATGAGGTTATTGATTATGAAGATGGAACTAAGGGTAAAAGTTCCTAGGGTCAATATGTGGAGAAAGGAAGAACAAATCGTGAAAAATGCAACTATGGCCACATGAAAAAGAAAATCAACATTCGATGACAAGAAGAATTGGCTGTGACATCTCCTTGGAAAGGATATGAAGACTATGATGAAGTCTGGAAAAGAAGGAGACCCTTGAAATTTAATATCTTTTTGGAGAGATGCCAATGTATATGCAGGATGTTGATGATGTAATCAAAGAGATGTCATGATGAAAATAGCATCGCAAAGGTAATGTTAATTTGATGCTAATTTTTTGAATAATATTTTTATGGGCTCATGCAGGGCTACCAAAGGAAGAGTTGTAGATGTCATCTATAACAGGTTCTCATGTATGAAGAAAAGATGATGTGGAGAAGGTAGTTGTATGAAGGAAAGCCAAATATGGATTAGTGAATTACATTTTGATGAAGGAAAAGATTACATGACTGACATGAATCATGAATGAAAGTAATGGATGGTTGATGCCCTACGAAGTGTAGGCTCCATAACATAGAAGAAATTCATGACATTGAAAGAGGGAGTCCTACAAGCAACTGGTTGTACCATGATCTCCACCTAGAAAGTTGCTAGAAGCATGTCCTTGGTTAAGGGGAGTCTTGGTCAAGTTCGTGGTTAAGAAGGAGCTTGGATACCTTCCTTTTATAGGAATATATATATTCCTTTTATAGGAATAGATACATTCCCTCATTGGAATGGGTATATCGTCCCTAGTTGAGAGGGAGAGGTAGACACATCATTCTCTTCTTCACTTGGGAAGAAGGAATGGAGGATTGGTGAAGCATCTAGCATCCAATACTCTTTGAGGATTTGGTATGGAATCTAAGATAAGAGTAGTCATAGAGGACTAATATTATTTGAGGACTGGGAATCCAATATAAGAATAGTCATGGTAGAACATACTCTGAGAGAACTCGGGTGGGGTATGTTTCGAGAGACGAAATGGTGAGGGTGTCTATAAATTATTGGTTTCACCAACATTATTCTATGATATTATGGGGAGATAGATATGTTAGTCAAGTCATTTCTATTTCAAAATTCTGGATGATATGATGCTAAACAGATGGGTTACCAGTCTGACTCTTCTTATGAGAATTCTTCAGATTGAGAATGTCCAAGTATCTTTTATGGATTATGAATACCTCCCTAGTTAAGAGGGAGTGTTTTAATATGTAACTAGGTTCAATTTTCATAATGACATGTGCAATCATGATTTTATGTAATTGATATAAAGAAGAAAAATAAAATTATTTCGGTTATGCTTAAGTCATGGGTTTCATGCTCAAGGAATTTTATTTTTATATAGATCAACCTCCCATTGTGAGATCTTAGGATTGGTCATTAAGTCATTAATTCAATTGAGTCTTTTTCATGTATGAGAGACCCTTCTAGGGAATGTTACATACTTATTTGAGTCATTATAAGAGTCAAAATACCCTCTAAATACCTTGTTACAAGTACTCAAGAACGTTGGCCTTCCAAAGAAGAAATGGATCATTCTAGAAGGATATGTCAACCTAGGAATGAGGACAAGTCAACTTATTTACATGGGAATATCACTATATAAAGGAGGAATCAATGTCACTTCAAAGATCATCAACAAAGAATCCAAAAAGAAGAAATAATAGTGAAAAAATAAGGAAGATAGCCTCTTCAAGCAGTAAAGATAAGGAGAAGAAGATCGGAGGATTTTGTGTTGTTTTTGGGTCTCTCCTCCCACACATGTGACTGCAGTTATGGTTTTTGAAATAGAGTCACATCATTCCTTGAAGAATCAAAGAAAAAGGTAAAAAATAAAGCATTCTTGCTAGCTGAGATCTCGAGAACAACCTCACCAAAATCCTCCAATCAATTCACACGAGACCAAAAATTACAGGTCTATGTAAAGAGGCTGAAATTCAGAGAAGCCAAGAACAGAGGTGCAAGAAGTCAGTTTGAGTAGCATTGACTTGGATAAGTAGAAGAATTGTTCAAAAGGTATTGTGACTTGGTCTTGGAGAGGTTATTAGGTCAAGGGTCTTGGTCTTGTACTTCATCAATTGAAGATTCCATGAGAAGAAGAATTCGTTGGGTTTTCATCTCAATCTTGGAGAGGTTTTGGCCCTGGTTGATAGCCTATATATTGTGTCCTTTGTATCATCATTCTCTATGGTTTGTTAAATGTTTGTTGAAGAAGATCACATAATAATAAACAAGTCAAAGAAGAACCTAATTAAGAAATTAAAAAGTCTTCACAAGTAGTTATCATTGCTAGAGAAATCACCTCATCTCTCTGCCCTAGATTTCTCAACATCTAGTGCATATTCTTATGATACGTAAGACAATATAATTGTTAATTTTGCAGCTCAGGGACAAATTCCCTTTCTATCCCTTGGAAGAATTTAATTTGGTTAAGGAAAAATATATTTTTAATAGGGAAACTTTGTGCACAAAAGGAAATGTCGGGCCAAAATAGAAATTAGACACGCTTGGATGGCTATGAATACAAGTCAAGTGACCCTCATTTGGATATCGTCAATCATTCTTCTTTCTTTGTTTTTGGCTTGCATAAGTATAAGGTTGTTTCACAAAAGTTGTTCCACATAGGTTCGAAATTGCAGGGTTCGTAGCTTACATGTGTTACTAGGGTCCTTATTTCTCGATAGCATAGTTGTCACAAAATATTTTAATTGCAACCACATGCACACAAGCCTATGCATGTGGTCGGAACATTTCAGCTGCACACACATCCATATCTCAATGCAGTTGGAACCTAGGGTTCGATTTTGACAGTTGGCCGCAAATTCCAATATTTTATGAAAGTTGACCACAAGTTGGGAAAACTTATCTTTGATTAGTATTATTGTTGGGTTCATATTTGGGATATTGTTTGCTTGATTTTACTAAATATTCTTTTGGATAAAAAAATGGATTATTGTACTCTCTCTTTATTGAATCATTCAATGAAAATATAATAAGAAGAATAATTTGAAAGGGTTTCCCCCATTGTGGGGTTTTATCCTTGTCTAATCTCAATTAGGCCTATTTATTGATGAAGATAATTGGATATATTGAAGGAAACATTGTTATATGGACAATGGACAATAATGATCCTTGAAGGTTGGTTCAAAGATAAGTACCATTTAGATTTATGTTATTTTTTGTTTAAATTTTTTGTTCTTATTACTTGTAATTCCTACATGAATATTTGATTGTCTAATGCTTCTAAACTCTATATTATATGTGATAAGAAGATATTTCTTGAGGATCATCTAAGGTGCAGGAAAATAGAGCTAGTACAAAAGAAGGTACCTGATGAAAATATTTCAAAGTAGCATCTGAAAATTACGATATGCAAGTAAGAGCTACAAGTTGCAAAGGCATTTGAATACCATAAGGTATGTATAGTATATTGTTTTAGTGTGGCTAAATTACAATGTTGGATGACAAGTTAAGCCCTAAATTATGACAAGAACATCACCTTCATAAATAACTCATGCATGCATATGAAAGTAAGTTTGATTTCTAGTACATTTGATATATGTGATATATACATTGATTTTGATATATGATAACATGTCACTTGTGTTAAGAATGGGAACCTTGACGATAAAAGTGTAACAATAAGATGGTTAGCTAGGATATTCTTGATGACCCTGGTTAGGTTTTTGATAAGCTTAGTGAATTTGGCAATGTGACAAAAATGGATGCCTTGACTTGATTTTGTAATGTGATAAAGAAGTAATTTTGTGATTATAATTCTTGTAGTATACAGATACACTTGTTAGCTACGCTAATTATATGACACTAACCTTTGATGAATGTTTTATGTCATGTCCATATGTGAAAATGAAGCAATTGATGATGAGTTATGACTATGATGCATACATGCTTAAGAAAATGATATAGTTTGATTTCATGATCTAACAGTTTTGTTGATGAATAGAAATACTAGTTGATGTCTTGATTAATGTTGAATGAAGTGGCTTCCCATTTAGAAGGAGAAACTCTCCATAAGATCCAAACACCTATTATTATTTGTAGAAAATGAATAGAAGGCACTTGACTGTTGAAGGAAGGATTCTGACAAGAATAATAATCTGATGTTGTTAAAGAAGTTTTGACAAGTTTTGATTTAAGCAGAGAAGGTTTCTCCTAGTCTAAGCCCCAACTGTTAGGAGAAATGATTAAGGGTATGGTTATAAGCCTCCCAACTGCACAAAAGAATGAATATGGGTGTTATTGAGCCTGTAGGACACAAAAACTAAAATATTATGCACAAGACCAGGAGTGCACCAAGATTATGACAAACTTACAAATATGGAGTAGATGATGGAGAACTTTGTGAGTACGTAAGTTTTCAATATCTACATATTTTTTT
Source organism: Pinus taeda (assembly GCA_000404065.3). Lineage (NCBI taxonomy): Eukaryota > Viridiplantae > Streptophyta > Pinopsida > Pinales > Pinaceae > Pinus > Pinus taeda. The sequence goes on from APFE030346987.1 coordinate 30,775, forward strand.
ACTTATTATATAAAATATGAATGTCTTGTCTAATATTTTCTTTGTAGGGGACTAGAACATGCATAGCAGTATGTTATCATTGGAACTAGTTTATGACAGTATTTGGTAACAACTACAAGGGTTTGACAATATCTTATTGACTTGACTTAGTATAGATGAGAAATATTGGCTTGGATAATTGATGATGTCTTAGGATTTTGACATGAAGCTTTACAATTCATATATATTTTTTTCACTTTGATAAAAAAAATTATGGTTTTGATCAGATTTGATTCTTGATAATAGTGATTTGCCTTGATGTGGAATGACAGTGCTATGTAGACATAATTTATTTTATATTGGCATCTTTGGCATTTAGCACATTGATTGAGGTGTAAACAATTATGATTCAATATGCAATGATTTTTATTATATGACTTATCATTGATGTATATAATTCATATCATGATTATGTGGATGGATTGATGAAGTTTGATATTGCTTGATTAAAGTTGCTAACAAAACAAATAGATAAGTTTTTGATCTGATATTTGGGTGTAAGCTCTACCTAGGTCCTAGACTGAAGAGTTTGACAATTATATTAGAAAGAACTTTTATAAATTTGATATTAGTTTTGGTTTGGCATTTAGTGATTGATAAATAGTCTTAGTTTATTTGATTGAAAAATGTTAATTTGTTTGAGGCTGGGCATATTGGTTTGGTCAGTATTATGTTTGCAGAAAGAATCGTATGGTTTGAAGCAAGCTTCCTAGGCTTAGTATGTCCACATTTATAGTTACCTGGTGAAGCCTGGAAGATGTTCCAATTCAAACCTCTACTTAAAAAGTGGTCCAAGGTATGCCTTTGATTTTGTTTTATATGTTGACGATATATTCTTGACAGGTAACAAGCCTCTGATGATCAAATTAAGAGGGAGTTGGACTCTAAAATTGAGATGGAATACCTTGGCATGATGCACTACTTTCTGGTATTAGAAGTTTGGAAAAGGAAAAACTTTGTGAAGTTATTTACCATGATGGAATGCAAATCCTTAGACACCCAAATGGAATTGAATTTCAATAAATTATGCATAAATATTCCTGAACCTCACTTGGAAACCAACAATTGATTGATGCATTGATGTTCCTTGTGAACACCCATATATATATGTCAATTCATGATTGAGACGCTTCATATGCATTGGGTTTCTGCCAAGCACATTTTTGAGATATTTGCATGATCAATCTCTGTTTGAGATGTACTTCTAGAGATGTATGACTATATGGAGACATTATTGATGATTGGGATGGAAAGAATTATTGACAAAAATATCACATTTGGTTGTTGCTTAGCTTGGGATCTACCATGAAATTTTGATGGGTAGGAAATATAAGTTTGTAGTTTTAAGCACAGTCAAGGTTGAGTACATTGCTACTAGCATGACTAGTTGTGGGGAAGTTTGGTTGAGGAAGCTCTTTGGAGATATGTTTAAGAAGAGTTTAGATATGATAGTGATACATTGTGACAATAAAGAGTGGATCCAATTGGCAGAAAATACCATATGTTGTTGAGACTGAGATATCTTCATGCATTGAGACAACTCTACTCTACAAGAAAAGCTTAAGCTTGTGGTTGCTACCTGCTTAAGAGGGAGAAAGGAAGAATAAGGTATCCTTTTTGTGATATATTTTTTGTCTAAAAGAATATTTGATTTGATGTCTGACATGGACATGAAAACAAAGGATTCTTTCTATTGATAATGCATGAGGCAATATCGTTGAACTTTTCAATGAACTATTTAAGAAAATTCCAAATATGAGCACATTGATATGTTTTTAATCTATAGAGAGTGGGGTGATTGAGGACACCAAGATAGCTTTTCCCCCCTGTCTGAGCTCCCAGGGTGAGGAATTGAGATATAGGTCTCCTAGGGTTGAGGGATCTCTAGATAATAGGGTATCACCCCTATATCTCACCCATAGGGTGGAAGATGTTTCTCCCCTATCTTGGTCTATGCAAAGTATATCCCAGTTGGAATCTATCTTTCCCACCCATGTGGCCAATGGGTGTTGGCTTCTTTAGTTAGGCATGATCCTTATTACTTATGGTAAGTGGCATTTGCTCAAGATAGAGATGTAGGTTTTCTACCACATAACTCCTTCAAGTCGTTGATGGGAAGATCAACAGGAAATAGGATGGTTGTGATCCTTACCTCATATATGTTGGGTGTGTAGGTTTTAACCCCGTACAGAAATTACCTGCATACGAATTCTAAATCACAGAAAAAATAAAAATGCGAGAGCATAACCCATAAAACACATATACACAGAGATTTCCCACTGGATCTCAAAACCGAGACTACCAGCTTGATTTTTCATTATATTCCTTTCAATGTTACAATACATATTTATACATGCCGAAGCATCCAATACCATGGACCGAAAACCATCACGTCCAAAACCATGGACCGAAAAACCATAAGTAAATTCGCCCAACCTAATATAGGGTCCAAAAATTTTTTTCTCGGGGCGCTGCCCCGAACCCTGTAG
>APFE030346989.1:0-10191 GCA_000404065.3 Pinus taeda
TTTTGTGAAAACATGAATGCTAATTCTTCTTGATTGTATGGCAGGTGGGTTAGGTGTGGAGAGAGATGGTTGTGAAGGTTCAGATGGCTTGAGAGGCAAGAAGGGATCTTCTCCTACATTTCCGAATTCATTTTCCACAAATTGGCCTTAAAACAGGCCACTACAGGTCATCCTACAGGGTGTCTTGATGCACCTACATGATGTCCTAATGCACCTACAAGATCCCCTGTCTTCCTACAGGATCCAGCTGAAAGCATAAGGAGTGATTTGGAAGGTGGTGTAAGGATTAGGGAAGGTGAATGATGGAAGGAATAAGGCAAGGGAGTGGCTAGCACTTCCTCAAAAATCAAACCAAAGTTTGTAGGATGGTTGGATTTCCTCAACAAACATGGAAAGTTGTTCTTATGAAATGATAAATCGGTTTATGGACTTAATGGATTTTGGTGATCATGGATGGATGAGGTTAGGCTCAGACTACTGGCATAATGTATTCCTATACTATTGAAATTCCTGCAATAAGCATCATTGGCATTTACCCATGAATCATGGCAAAACAATAAATATTTCCAATCACCATAAGAAAACAAAATTCCATCATTCATTTGCCTAGTTCATGCATGGGAAACTTGCAGCATATGATGAAACACCATGAAATCTAATATAAAGCTGGAGATAGAAGAAATAACAACTAAAACCTATCCTTGGAAACTGAAAAGATGCTAGCCTAATTAGCATAAAACCCTAAATTCCATAAGAGATCAAAGTTATGTCTTTTTTTGGGGCTGAATAGAAGTTTTTCCTCAAACCATGGTCCCCGAAGGGAGGAGTGATGCAAGATCCACTTGCTATCATACTTTTTGGTATTCCTTTATCTCTCTAAAGCTACTACTAAAGCTATGCACAAATGGAAGCAAGCTAATCAAATTCACCAATACTTGCAATGAAACAATGCCAAAATCAATTCAACATGTAATCTAAGAAATAACCTAAGCATACAAGTACAATAAGAGGAACCTCTATTGCTAGGTTGGGCCCTAACCCAAGATCTTCAACCCTCTGAGTTAGCTTAGTGCTGGATCAAGGAAATGCTCATTTTCATTAACATATCAAAAAATACATAACAGTGTTTTGCCACAAGCCTTCAACTCGAAAATTGTTAGTTCTCTTGCATAGAAAATCTGAATCCTAATGAGGCTTTAAGCCTCCATATTTATACAACTGAAGTCTCCAAAAAATTCCTTATATCTAGGGATTCTTGGCTCTCAAACTCAAGATGAACTGGTTCTTAACTATCACTGGCTCAGCTGCCAATGATCTTCATGACTCGGCTACTTGCAACTCCGAGCTAGTGTGATTTGATTGATGTATATTCGAATGAGTGAGGTTTTAATGAGGAAGATCCATGTCCTATAATCTCTCCTTCTTGTCTCATTCGAGTTCCTACACTTTAATTAGCCAAAATTTCCATGATTTTCTCCCAAAAAAACTACAACCAATGCACATTAGACCACTACACATGACGTCTTACTTTTACTCATCTCATTAAGTAAAATATAATTAAAACATGTAAGGAATTATGAGAAGAGTTTATTTTAGTAATCTTGAAGGTGTATTAAGGTCCATATGGTTACCCAATGATGAGCTTCATGAAGTTGGTCAAGTCGATTGCAGGGTGGAGGTCCAGCTGTTAGAGGGTAATCCGGTCATTAGAGCTTAAGAAAAATGACTAAGTGTGTGAGCCAGTGAATGTTTGAATATGTGAACTTGCAAACACACACTCACATGACTTGATGACAAGACGCCTCAAATGATCAAGACAACATATGCTCAACATGACTGACCAATAGTGCAAGTGACAAGCGCAATGCTTGTGATAGATTGTTGAACGACTGTGATGACGCTTGCGTGATAGGGCATACAACTTTGTGTGTGAGTGTGACGAATGTTTACATAGTGAATATAACATGTACACATGAAGTGAAGACCTTTTTCACAACCATAACATGGTTTCAAGCATGAAATTATGACCAAGATGAAAAAAATTGTCCATTGAATGGTCAAACAAGGAGGGTACAAAGACTCAACATGAGCCCACAGGGTGAGCCCGAGTGATTTCCAAAATGAAGTAAAAACTCAAGGGAGGCTACGAAATTGGATGCAGGACAATATTTTGGAGGGTGTTGTAGCCGCTACAACACTTGGTGACACATTGGCAAAATTCCAGCTTCTTTGTTTTGGGTCATTGACAACATAGGGCCTTGGTCTTTCAAGGAGTATTGAATCGTTATGTGTGTTAGTTTGACTTCCCTACCTATCCCATGGACAGAAATGGTTCCCCTTTCACCAACTCAATCAAACACAACAAATTTTTTAGCTTGATCATAGTGTTTTGAAATCGGGAAGGGTAGTTTGGCTCGCGAGTTAAAAAATTTCAAAGGATAAGTTTTCATCTTTGGTGTTGCTCCACTATCAGAAGGCCTAGATAGTACCCTGGTGGAGTCACATGGGAACACACACATTTCTCCACTACTAGTGATCTTGGTTAGTACCCCGATGGAGATGCATGCTTCACTTCTCTAAGAAGGAAGCCTTTCTCTTCTTTCGCCTTTGTATTTTTTTCAAGAGTACTATGCATAGGCACTTATTTAGTTTTGGGGTGGAAGAGGGATCTTGACTTATTCAAAGCAGAAGAGGTTGTTCCTTCAGAGATGCATGTGAGACCTCTAACATAGGTTTGCTCATTTAGATTTTCCCCTTCTTTGTTTCTACTAGTTGGATGAACTTGAACACACATAATAGAAGGCTGAGTATAGGCATGGGGTTTCCCAGTGTGGACACATGTTCATGGTTGGAACCAAGCTTCCCTTGCAAATGGCTCATATTTTTTGTCGATACTTCATTGGTCAAAGGTTATAACCAAGCATAGAGAAGACATACATAGGAATGGCCAAGTGTTGTAGTGTCACAAAACTCTTAGATCTCAGCCACATACTCATTCAAAAGCCACATCTCATTAAAGGGAAACACTTATTTACAGAACTAAAAAAAACATGATAATAAGAAAAATCAAAACGAAACAAAAATAGTAAGCGAAGGTGCAAAAAAAATAAAATAATAATAAGCAATAAGTAGACTATGTACATGGTGTGGGGAGCAACCCAACCTACTGAAAATAATGTTTAAGATATTGGTCATTGACAGGACGATTGTCAATCCTCCCGTCAAGTAATTACATATGATACATGTGAGGGACAAGCTTATTGTGAACCAGTATTAGACTATCATGTTCCGCTACCAGAACCTGGTTGTATCTTGAAATACCTTTAGGTGATGACAACATTCCTGCTTCAGATATTGCATGTAGCATAGGTTCTGATGATGGCACATGGTAGTTTTTTTTGTTACGAGAATGGTTCAAGTTTTTGAAATCAATGCATAAGCATATTTCCCCATATTTCTTACGTACAAAACATGAATTAAAAACCCATGTAAAATAACAAACTTTGTAAGTGATCCAAACATCCAACAACTTAGTCAGTTCTTTTTGTATAAGGGGTTCAAGTGACAGATGTGTTTTACCCAGTTTTTGCTGTAATGGCTTGGATCCCTCTTTTCTTGGAATCCTGGGTTGGATTATTTGTGTGTCGTATGTACCAGGTCATCATATGGCCAAGCGACACATCTTGGTACTATTTGAACATGTAGACAAAGGCTTGTTGTTGCTACGGTGTGTAGTACATACCAAGACTGACTAACTTCGGATTGTGGTTTGTTCGCAGGTTGATCTGTTCATTCCTCCTGGTGGAACTGTGGGTTTTGTTGTTTCTTGACCCTTGAAAGAGGTTCTGCAAGTCATAGAGCCTGTTGAGAGAAATGACACCTTTGGGGATGAGTTTACCTTTCTTTCCATTAGCTACAGCTTGTAGAGGTTGCTCATTCTCACCTTCATTAGCTGTTTTGTCCTTAAAGGCATCAACATTGTCCATGAAGTGCAGAATCTGTTTATCATCACCAAAAACACATAGCTTAGTTATGTTATTAGGGATAGAAGGCTTATACAAATTTTCAATAGTAAATCTACACATAAGTGGTGTAATTCTAGAAGCTACGTTTGCCAAGGCATCGACAACTGCAATACGCATATTTGGCACAAAAAAGATATTAAATGCTTGGAAGTTAGAGATTAGTAACCATACCTCTTGCTGGTAACTTTTGGGATGAGGTGATAAACAATGAATGATGTTATGTATCTATCATACTACTATTTTTGAATCACCTGTTATCACTCAGAATTTTCTCTAGAAGTTATTAGAAGAGAGAAAATGATAGGGGTAACCACAAACCAACTTTTGGGCATAGTCTCTAGCCAACCTAAGCTCAGAGAGGGCTCTCTCTATATCATTTAGCTTTGTTTTCTGGGATTTTAGACTAGTTTTGAATGTTCACGGGGTTTTTTATTTGAATTGAGTATTGGGTGGTGGGACCCTTTAAACAAATGGATAGAATGATGTCTTTAGACCATTGGGTTATGGAGTCAATAGAAGGGCAACATAACTGGATCAACTTACTAAACAGAATGTTCAAAGGGAAAGATAGTAGAGTAGAGTGTAGGTCTTTGGGGTAGGGGGTGAAAATGGTTTGAACTAGGGTGAGAAAGCAATTAAGAATTCTCAGACCAGGATTTAAATGAGGAACAAAGGGTAATTAGAAACAAATGGAAATTAAGAATCCTTTGCTATAGATAATAAAAAAACCACCTAAACTAAGGAGACATTAATTATTCCTTAACTTAGATAGAAGTAGAAAACATGTATTTGCCTAACTATTAAAACATAGTGTAATTAAACAAATTCTGAGATAATACTCTAGTTATAGCATTCAGATTCAGAAATACATTGTGGAAAAACTTTAAGAAAGATAACAACAACATGAGAAAATACTTTTCTGCACTACGCTCGACACATGAATCCTTTGAAATATCTGGTCTTTATTCATCAATCCAACTTGCTGGCTTAGTCAATGATCCAACAGATTTACAGTATTTTGATTAAGAAGTCTATAGAAATGTCTAAGAATCCACACCCTACATACTTTTAACTATGAATTATTTATACAAAAGTTTTATTACAAAATATCTCAAACTAACTTGAGATTTAATCTAGGAAATGAAAATATCTTCTTGCAAGAAGATATAGACAACTTCTGAACTACTTTCATGCTATCCAATTTATTGTGGTATTGTTGGCCTTTATGGTTTGGTTTTAGCCCTTTATGCTCTTTTTTGTTAGGATCTTTCACACTGGAGGCTTCATTTACTTCAGGCTTTCATATGATAATGTTTTTCACTGATACTCTTTCACTTTGATGACTTGTCTTTATCTTGTACTATGTTTTTCCTTTTACTATACATTTTAGTCTTTTTTCTGTGTGTTTCAATAGTAAATTATTTAGTGGTATACTGATGGTTAGCCCCTCTATATGATCCTGTAACTCTGCGAGTGTCTCGGTCAGATCTAAATCCTACATAACTGCTCTTCCAGCAATTATCCTCACTTGTTCACTTGCCTCTTTTTGATGACTCATTGGTTGAATAGTGCCAACATCTATATACATAATAACATTTTTAGTTTATTCTGGGAAACATTCAAAAACACAAAAACATGTAAAAACTCAAAAAATAAAAAACATATGATCAAAAAAATTTACCTATAACACCCCATTGAGCACCCACTGGTAATCTCAAATCTAGATCTCCACAATTATCCATCCCGACATATGGATGCTCCTCGATGACAATATGTTGTCGATGGAGCCAATTGAAGAATGTAATAGAAAATGAGATTGATGACTCACCAGCATGTCTAGCCATCAACTCGACCAATCTATACATCCATGGATCTCTAGGACTAGTTAAACTCAGTGACATAGGTTGAGGTTGCATCAATGGAATTCTATCCAAAGTAAAAGAAATCAAGATCAAACCATAGCCAATTTTTTTCTTCTTACTTCTCTTTACTTTAGGCAGCTACTCTTTCATCAAAGAAAGCACTGCCTCACACTGGTTGAATATAGTTGGCTCAAGATACTCTAGCGCATACTAAATATATGATCTATTCACCAGATGAAGTGTCTCACTATCCTCCAAATTTGTGGTAGTAAAGAGGATTTTTCGAAAGGGAAAATCATGAACATGCCTAATGTTTATCTTTCCATATTTGCTAGGCTTTGTACCTGGCTGACAAAATTGTTGAATGTAGTCTCTCACTGATTCAACCCCACAGGGAGAACCTAAAAGAGAAATGTGGGCACCACGTCTTGAAAATCCTGTGAGAAAGTAAATATCATCTATCAATATAACGAGCACTTTTTCCCCTATGTGAAAATCCTATTCCGTTGGATCCCATGAATGAACCAAGAACTGCAATAGTTCTAATTGTTGTCTCATCTCGGATAACCTGAAATATTTGAGTAACCCACAATCTCTGAGGGCCTCAATAGTACTAGGATCATTTAGGGGAACCATATCCTATTCTTCATGTTCTCTTTCATGCCAAGTGATAGTCATTCTAATCCGACCAAAGTCTGAAATCACACCATAGGCTTAGTTAGGATCCATTTCATGCAAAAAACTGAAGATATTTTGGGTAAGGATGATGAAACAAATTTCTAAACTGTGCCCAACACAACCCTCATCTTGAGACAGTGCGTTGTAGAGCAGTTCCCCTTCTTCTTAACTATATTGTAGTGCAATTTTCGAAGCAATGGGCTATGCTAATCCTAGGGCATGGTATATTTTCCCTAGGGACCCCAAAACTCCAAAAAATTTGCTTGAAATTGAAAAATAATGACCTTAAATGAAAGAGAAGAGGTAAATCTCCTACTTGGTCCTGATGACACGAAGAATTATCCACATAATCTCCTACAATGAACTGTTGAAGTTCAAGGTAAAAACTAGTTCAGAGCACAAAACTGAATGGTAAATATCAAATGGTAAAAATGACTTGGTAAATTCTTGTTTTATGGTTATTTCATGTTCATAAAATTAACAAACTATAGTTTTCACCTATTTTTACCAATGAAACAGGTATGTTTAATCTGTTTGGTGGTTCTTTGAGTACATTTACAGATGACATAGTGAATTCGATGTGCATGATCATAAATTGTACTTTTGACCACAAAGCATACTTTTATCTCTTTTTCGAGCTTTGTTAAACATTGAAAAAGGAACCCCCATGGAGTCGTCTTTAAGCTCTTTTCAGATCCTCAAAATATGAAAATATTTCCAATTTCTTGTCCTTTTCAACTCGTAAATGGATTGGAAACAACATCTACTCAGTATAAATTTAACCCTTTTCCAGACTGAGATAGATTACTTACAAAAAAGGAATACATTGATCGAACATGGTCAATAGGTTCTCTCTTGTATTATTTTACACTTTTTCAGACTTGAGAGACAAATTTACAAAAAAGAACTTGTGGAGTTTTCTTTTTGTCCCTTTTCAAAGCCTCTAAACATGAAAAGGACTGAGTTCCCATTGTCGTTAAACTCGTTAAAGCATCAAATAGCGACAAACTTGTCCATCATGACAGGCCCGAGTTTAATTTTCACTAGACTCATTAAAATATCACATAGCGATTTATTCACCCGAAGCATGGAATTATACAACAAGCATATGTTATCCCCGTCAAGCTTGTTAAAAAATAAAGAGGTACTAGTCAACAATGACTAGGGAAAATAGGAAAAGGGATAAATCACTTTATGGTAGCAAGTCGCTCTTGAACATTACACTTTCACTTGATCTCTATGACAATTTGGGTTGGGTTATCTGCTTGATGGTTATCATACCTATGCTCTATAACACCATCCATCACTTTGGTTTTTGGTCAATGCTACCAATTCATTCAGTGTCACCGACATGTTCAAGAGCAGTCAGTAAGTAAACTTCATCCTTTGCAATACTCATAAACCTTCATTTTCATGACTACCATTCTTAGACATTGTGTCGTCAATTACATTCTATCTTCAAAATCATTACACTCATTTCATGTTACTGATGGGGGATACGTCAAGGCCCTCCTTCAATGAGTCGCTTCTTGTAGACATCAACACATTGTCCAGGAAGTTGACTTAGAAACACCCTTCCAGTACATTGAGGATTACATACATCAATGGAAATCTTCCCATTTTTGGTGACAAGTTGATATATTAGGCCTTCGATTGAAAGAATTTTTATGGTGTTCGACATCAAAACATATATTCACACCATGCTGAATCTACTGTAGTACCTTGAGAATCATTATCATTATCGATGATTTCTCTCGGGTTTGTTAACAACTTACATCATTGGCTGGTAATCAGACGATGTCTTCCCATGTTTGAATTTAGATCAATTTTCACATGGTTATACTCGTACTTGAGAAAATGATTGAACAAGATAGAAGACCCTGGATCTAGTTTCATCCATTTAGGCTGCGATTTCAGGAGAGTACTAAATCATTTGTATGATGAATTTACACAAATAGTCATCCTATCATGGGTCTATATTAGTAGATGTCTATCTGATTTATGTACATGTAATGAAAAGCTTATATCGTGAGCATGGGTATGCCTTCCCTCAGTAATTCATGAAAAATTCAAAGATATCATGATATTATGTATTGTAATTGATGCAGGTCACCGTCTACTTCAAATCCTCCTCATCACATCATAAAGCATATCACTCAACATTATCATTTTCGACATCATGCTTTAGGGGGCAGTTGTTACAAGTCTATTTGGGCACATCACTCCTGAAAATTAGATCAGTATAAATAGGGCTTATCAAACCCTAATTTAGTTGCTACATGCCCTAAACATATCATATTATTGAATGTTTTCATCCATGAAAGTTTCCTAGCTTGAAACCCTATTGAAATGCCTCTTTGGGACACCAATGCAGCCTTGGTCAGGGGTAACTGCTCTGCATAGTAGGTAGGCCCAATAAAACCTACATTTTATTTCACTTAAGCCCACTTTAACCTGCGTTTGGCGAGGATGAGCGAAATTGACATAGGATTCTAGGAATATTCCTTGATTCTAGAGCATTCTAGAAGGATGCCAAAATTTTATCTCATCCTATGAGCTCATTTTTGGATGGGCTATGGACCTTCAACCCTCTATCCTTTCATCCTTTTCTCCATGGAAACTAACTCCAATTATGTAAAACCATTCAATACCCAATTTATGAGAAAACCATTTGCATTTCCCTATAAATTGACCACTCATCATAGTGATCAAGAAGCTATAACTTGGATATTATAGAGAAATATTGTTGGTTTGAGACTTGAAATCATTTTCAAGTAATGTTATGCTATTCGATTGATGTGCTATTGGTGTGATGAGGGTTTTGACTAATCTGGATGAGTGATATGGGATCGAACCACATTGGGTGTAACTTCTCCTTCTATCAATCAATAAAGTTGTTTGTTCCTTTTCCCATACTTTTTTTCATATATATGATGAATGTATATTGAAATGTTGTCGATTCCATTTGTTTATAATATATAGATCATATGCTTTGATTGTTATTGTATTTTGTTTATGTTGGCAGGTACCAATTGAGTGAATTCAGTTTGAGCAGGAGTGCTGGGAGCAACTCAAAGGAGATCAAAGGAAACAAAGGATCATAAGTTGGTTCCTTTATCTTATCTATCTATTGTAGGAAAAGGTTAAACACCTTTACTTATGTTGTTCTAAGTGTAACTACCCACTTAGGGAAGATGTACTTATCCGTAGGTATAAATTCCATATAACACTAAGGGATAAGTTCATTTCAATACATTTGTTTAGCACCTTACTATTATCCGGGAATAGTGTCCACACTGATGATGCTATTCCCACTAAGATGGGTGGCTATCTAAGAAACAAACAATCAAAGTCTACTATTGGTTCCTTTTATGAAAATAGGTGAGAGGAGAACCATGAGGGCCAACTTGAGTCTTGCGCTCGATTTCCTCTCCTTCTTGATAGAGTTTTCCCGCTTCTTCTTTGTCTGCCAAGCTTCAAAAGGACCTATGGAATCATAGCAACATACTACTATGCAAGAAACGAGGATCTAAATTCATAAGTAATATAGGATCAGATATGTATTAACCATATACATGCATATATAAACAAGTACACAAGAATATGGAAGGAAACAAGAATAGCTT
>APFE030346990.1:4589-17151 GCA_000404065.3 Pinus taeda
GGGAATTACTAAGTCACCTGGACTTTAGTAAGAACCCTCTTTTTGCATGAATTTCCATTCCCAAGTGTTTGGACCCCCTCCAAAACACAAAGGACCTCTTTCCAAATGCAAACCCCCGCCCCCCCCCCGCGCATTTTCTTTGGAATTTATTAATGTTTGTTTAATAAATCACCAAGCGCCTAAACCCATTAACCCGTTTCCTAAAGTCGAAACACACCCGCGCCGTGGAAAAATTAAACTTTAACTCGCACGCTCTTTTATTAAGTCCCGCGCACCTTCGCCTCCCGTCCACCGTTGGATCGTCTCCCCCAGATCCGCCCCTGTTCATATCGGGTGCCCTTATGTATTGGCAAGTTACCACCCGATGTCTGACGGTTTTACCGTCGTACACCGGGACAGGTGGCAGCTTCCCATTGCATCGGGCCGCCCCTGACAGAAACCGCCTCCGTACCAAAGGCGGTCCGATGAACTACAAAACCGCCCTTCCCTCAGGTTACAGGAGCCGCATCACCCCGCCACGTCACCTCCACCTCACCCCTCACCACCTGCGCCCGGCCCACGTCACCCTGCCACGTGTCACTGCCACGTCACCCCGCCGTACTGCCACGTCACCTTGCTGACATCATATCCATACCAGAGGACCCCACTGCTGACGTTATGCTGACGTCATCCACCGTACCGCTGACGTTAGCAGCCAAAAAACGGAAAAAACGCGCAAGCGCGAAAGTCAAGCTTCGGAGCTCCGGAATGAAAAACAGAGGCATCTTTCGATTCAGGATTAGAGTGAAGCGCTAATCACGCATCGCTATGGGAAATGAGCCATATTTGAGAATCTTTAGGGAATCTTTTGATTCCTCAGCCCTTTTTGCACCGAAAAGGCCCGAAAAAGCCCGATTTTGCCAATTTTAACGTATTTGAAGACAGAGAGAGACCAGGAATAGAGATTAAAGAGTATCAGATCAAATATACAAATAAAAAGCATGTCGAAGAGTATCAGGAAGCGGTGGAGACTATCAATGTAGCGACAAAGTGTATCAGAGGAGATTTTCTCAGGGCTTGAGGCAAATCCAGCATTAAAAGGAAGGCTCTGAAAGTCAAGAAGCAGTTGAGGTCGCATTGAAAGCTCACCAGCACAAATGACTGCACATTAAACTCATAGGAGATCAGTGGACCAGAACTCAATGCACAGTTATGACAAAACCACTGCACCAAGTCACATAGGGCACCCCATCAACTCAACTTGATCCAGCTGCCTTTGGCGCAGCCCAAAGGACTTACTTGCATTTAATTCCAGCAACAATTAGGTTTTTAAAAATCTTTTTCCTGCAGACCTGTTTAGGTCGGTTGTAATAAATAACTTTAGATATTTTGCCTATATATACCACCCTGAAAAAATGGAGTAGGGGTTGGTTGGTTGATTAGTTGCTTTATATTTGGTATTTCGATATTTTCCTCAAGCAGAGACTCGCACTGTAACTGTGGTACTTTCTATAATCAAAGACTGCTGAAAGCATGGATTCTAAAACTGTCTGCTGTGTTTAATTGGCCGAGGAGTGACTGTGGAATTCCTGTGCTTCTACATGGTTCAATAAGTGTTTCTTAACTCTGTTAGTTTTTTTCATGTTTGTTTTATCATCAATCCGCCACCTAAATTGCAGAAAAGAAGAATAGTTTAGGATTTGCTTAGCTGCACCCTAGGCTCAATTTCGGCAATTTTTCATGTTTTCATCAGGAATAGTTGTGAACATGCATACTTGAATGATCTTGTTTACGCTGTTTATTTCACTTATGAATGATAGTTTAGGAATTCTTAACTGCTCCTAGACAACCATTCATTCACTTCTCCTCCCTGTTAGTTTTGATGAAAGATTCTTAATTGCCTTTCATCCCTGACCATCATTCCATCCTCTCAGCAAATTGATAATTGTCTTATGTGTGGCTATCCCTCTCCATAATCCTTTTGTGGCCAAGAAAACGTAACAGCAAGCCTTAGTCCATGACTCCATGCCCAATGGTTTGAAACTTATCACACTTTACCTCGCCTCTCTACTTGGAATTTTCTTCCTTACATGCATCTTCCATCCAAACAAAAAACCAAAACCCCTGAACCCAACAACTAGCCTAAAATCATCATCAACAAAGTTAAATCATTAAGAGAGAGCCCTCTCTGATTGCAGGTGGGCTAGAACCAGCAATCCAAAGATTGGTTTGTGGTTACCTCGGTCGTATCCCTTCATGAGCTTAGGGACAACCTGAGTAATAACACCAGATGTTTACCCAATCCTCCATTTTGTCTTCCCAAGTGAAGACAAGAATGATGTGTTTATCTCTCCCTCTAAATTAAGGAGGATATATCAACCAGACCAAGCTTGTATCTCAAATACACAAGCCTCTTATTAGGAATATATTTTTTCAAAATGTCAGCTACTTTCTCATCGCTGGAGATATATTGTAGCTTCAACACACCATCTTGTACTATCTTCCGAATGTAGTGATACTTGTTGTTTATATGCTTTGTCTTTCCATGAAATACCGGGTCTTTAGACAATTTTATACAACTAGTGTCATCACATTGTATCACTTTAGGGTCCATTGGTCCTTCAAATAAGTTAGATAGTAGCTTCCTCAACCAAACAACTTCTCTGCTTACTTCACAGGCTATAATATATTCATCCTCAACACTACTCAAAGCAATCAAATCTTTCATTTTGCTCATCCATGAGACCATGGAGGATCTCAAACTAAAACATCCTCATGCAGTTCTCCTTCCATCCCACTCATTGCCTCCCTAGTTGGAATATGTATATCCAATCAAGTGGACATCATTCTTCCTTTCAGATTTTAGGCAGTAGTGGATTGTACCTTGCTGATATCTCAGAATGTGATTGGTTTCTATCCAATGATCTGCTTTGGATAAACTTAGAATTGACTAAGAACATTTAATGAAAATCATATGTCTGGTCGAGTATTCACTAAGTACATCAGTGAGCCAATCAATTGTCTATACCTGGTCAGATCCACTAGGCTTGATTCAGAACTCCTTAGTCTTCTCAAGTTTGTGATCATCAAGGTTGTCATTGGTTTGCAATCCATCATGTCAAATATCTTCAACATCTTGATCACATACTTCCCTTAACCTAGACAAATCTCATCAGGTCCCTATCATAATTCTAGTCCCAAATAGTAGTGTATCAACCCAAGATCCTTCATATCGAATTCTGCTACTAGTTGCTTCTTGCATTCTTGGATTTGACCTTCCACACATGTCAAGAGAAGATCATCCACATATAGAAGAATAATCACGAGCTCAAGTTGTACAACCTTTATGTAGAGATTCATATCAACATAACTCTTTGTGAAGCCCAATATTTGTAAGTATGTGTCCACCTTAGCATACCATGCCCTTGGTGCTTGCTTAAGACCATATAATTCCTTATTCAACTTGCAAACATAAGCCTCTCTACCTATGACTTCAAATCCCAAGGGTTGCTCTATATAGACTTCTTCATCAATTGAGGCATTTAGAAATGCAGTCTTGACATCCATTTGATTTATATTCCATCCCATCAATGTTTCCAAAGAGATCAATGAATGTATAATTGTATACCTTACTGTTGGAGCAAATGTATCTTCATAATCAATGCCTTCTTGTTGAGAGAATACCCTAGCCACAAATCTTACCTTATACTTGTCAATACTTCCATATGCCACATGTTTGATCTTGTAAAGAAACTTGGAAGTTACCACAGACTTGTCTTCAGCCCTAGGTACGATCTCCCATACCCCATTCTTCATTATCAATTGGTATTCTCCATTCATAACATTTTTCCATTTTTTATCATTGACAACTTCCTCAAAAGTAGATGCCTCTACTTTTATTAACTTTTTCATATATGTTGCATACCCTGAATATATTTTGGGCTTCTTGCTTCCTCTAAATGTGTCTTTTGCTACTCCATGACCCTCTACATCTAATAGGGTATATTTCAAACAATTAGATATATTTCTAGTCTCAGGGATTACCACAGGTTGTATAGGTTCACTAGGACCTTCATCTTCATGATTTGATTCTTCTTCCTCCCTAGTAATTTCTTCTTCAAATACCAGAAGTTCTTCATCAATAGAGTCCATAAGAAGATCCTTTGATTTCTTGAATGCAATATTTTTGTCAAATATAAAATCTCGACTAAATTCTATTAGGTGTCCTTATTTTATGTAGATCCTATAGGCCTTAGAAGAATTATTGTAGCCAACAAATTCTCCCTTCATGCCTGATGGATCCAACTTCTTTCTTTTGTATGTTGGTATATAAATATAGACAGGACAACCAAATATTTAGAGATTATCCACTCTTGGTTTCTTCCCAGTGAATGCTTCTTTGGGGGTCATGTTATCTAGTGACCTATGGGGAATTCAATTTTTGCATGTAAACATATATTTTTGTAGCTTCACCCCACAAATTTTTTGGCAAATATTCATCGTGTATCATAACTTTACATTTTCTTCAATGGCACAATTCTTTCATTCTGCAACTCCAATTTGTTGGGGATTATATGGGACTATCAGCCCCTCTTAATCCCGGACTCCTTACAGAAGGCTATAGTTTCCTTGGATGTGTATTCTCCTCCATTGTTAGACCTTAATATCTTGATTCTCATTTCTGTAAGGTTCTCTACTTCAACTTTGAATTCTTGAAATTTGATAAATACTTCATCCTTGGATTTCATTAAGCCCAAGTTTTCCTTGAATGGTCATCTATGAATGTGACATAATATAGATGACCTCCAAGTGACTTTGGAGTCATAGGACCACATACATCAGAATGAATAATATACAAGATTTCTTTTGACCTTGAAGCATTACTTCTTAATGGACTCCTGGTGTTCTTACCCAATGCACATCCCTTGCATAGTCCTCAGTGATCTTCTTTTTGTTCAGGGACACTATTCACTATAGAATTTAGGGTTGGTAAGACTTTGTAGTGAATATGACCAAATATTTTATGCTAAAGTTCACATGGGCTAACTTCAATGTGAACCAAAGCTTGAGTGAGGGGAGTTAACAATCTGTAAATTCTTCCTTCACAGATACCAATCATTCTTGTATATTTTATGCTTGAGTTTTTACCCATACTAGCTTTCCATCAATTAAAGAAACTCTATCACCTTTCTCTTCTATACATTTAATGGAAAGTAAATTCTTGTGCAAACTGGAACAAATAAGATATTGTCGAGATGAATGTTTCCTCCATTCTCCAGCTCAGGTGAAGTATATCCAATTCCTCTCACAGGGTAGCTTTTATTTGTCCATAAGCTCTACGGAGTAAGAGGACTGTCCTTTTGATAATGTCTTTAATTGCTTGTGTTGACTAGTCATATGTCTTGATGCTCCATTGTCAATCATCCAAATATTTCTTCTTGAAATGTACCAGTGAGTGCTGAGAATAGTCCTTCATCCTTTATAGATGTCTTGGTCACTTCCTTCTTAGAAGAAAAGAGGATATCCCATACTTCTTTGATGCCCTTATTGAGTTTACTTTCCACCTTCATACACTTATTTAGGAACTTCTTCAATGTATTAGATATCTTCATTATTCCCTTAGCCAACCTTAACCCTGAACCCATGTTGAGAAATCTATAGGGTAGTAGTTAGGATGATTTCTCTTTCTATGATAATTGTTTATGATGTCTTCTTACCTTTTCTTATTTATTAACTTCTTCTCTTATTATTATGTTCATTCTTATCATCAAACATATACCAAAACAAGAAGAAAAATAGTACACAAGAACACATGATATAGGTTGCAAGCCTGAACCAAAACCTCTCCACTTGAGAGGAAAACTCATAAATCTCTTCTCTTCTTATAGATTCTTCAATTGATGAATTCTAAGACCTCTAGACCAAGACTAACACCCTTCCAAAACCAATTCCAACCTTCTTGATGATGTGCTTTCCTTGTCCAAGTCAAACCCAGTCAAATCCCTTCCTGCAACACAACTTTGATCCCCAACAGCAGAATTTAAACCTCTACTGCAGATCTGAAATTTTGGCCCTCCCATCAGCAGTTGCTTCCACACATGTGAACTTATTTCGGCCTTCCAAGACTTCTTCATACCTTCGCTTGACTTTCTTTCTCTTCTATGGCTTGAGGATGATCCAATGAGCCCTCCTTCAACCTTCTTTTTGCACTTCTTCTAGGTTTGATCCTATAGTAGCAAAACCCTAACCCAACAGCAGAAACCCTAGCTTCCTTCCTTCGCACGTGTGAGGAGAGAGAGAAAAAATAGCCCAAACACTTGATCTTCATCCTCCTTCTTCCTTCACTAGCCTCTTTATTCTTCTTCTTCACTCACTTTATGAGAGAATAAATTTTGTCTCTAGGAGGTCAAGTTCCCTCATATATATAGGCTTCCAAGATGAACGAAGTTCCTCAAATTAGGCCGACTTATTTGTTGGCAGGCCAACTTGGTCCTAGAGGATTTCTTCAAACTTTAAAATATAAAAATAATTATTTTTACAAGTTACAATGTGCCCGAAGGGGTCTTCAACATATGACAATGAATATTTTGATTTCTTGACCTAGGAAAAGCCCTAGGAGCACTCAATGGGTGCTTGATCTCTAAAATAAAAGAACTTGAGCATGAAAACCATGCTCCCAAAATAAAAATAATAAATTTTCTTTCATTTTAAAATATACAAGAATCAAAAGTACATTTCATATTTATGAAGACCGAACCTAGTTACACATTTTTCAACACTATGTGCCTCACAATGGTGAGTTGAAGAAGCTTATCTTGAGAGAGTTTCATGTCAAGCTGTATTAAAGCACCTAGGATATCAGAATACTTTGACAATTGTTAAGAATTTTTATCATTGACTGAATTTGAAGAAACAATATCATTGACTGAATTTGAAGAAACAAGTCATTGAGTTTGTTGCAAGATGCTTAGATTGTCAACATGTGAAAGCAAAGTGTAAGCATAAAGCAGATTTATTACAGTCTATTCTGATTGCAGAATCGAGATGGGAGGTCATTTCCATGGACCTCATTACAGTCTTTCAAAGGGCCTCGAGGTAGCATGATTCCATCATGGTTTTGGTTGACAAGGTTGGTAAGGTAGCTCACTTCATTGCAGTGAAGTGTACTAATTCAGCTAGTGAGGTAGCTCAGATCTTCATCGGTGAGATATTGAGGTTGCATGGAGTTCCCAAGAAGATTATATAAGACATAGATGCCAAGTTCACTTCCAAGTTTTGGAAGGAGTTGTTTTTATACTTTGGAACAAAGTTAGCTTTCAGTACAACTTATCATTCGTAGACAGATAGATAGATAGAGAGGGTTAACATAATCCTTGAGGATATGTTGAGGATGTACATCATGCATCAACAGAGGAAGTGGGAGGAGTATATTCCACTAGTAGAGTTTTCATATAATAATGGGTATCAAGAATCCTTGAATATGAGTCCATTTGAGGCTCTTTATGGGTGGAGTTGTAATACTCCTATCAGCTGGAGTGATCCAATGAACAGGTGTTGATTGGAACAGATATATTAGTTGAGATGGAGTAGGAGGTATAGGTAATTAAAACTAACTTAAAGTTAGTGTAGGACATGAAGAAGAGTTATCCATAACAGCGTAGATCATTCAAGGAGTTTCAAGTGGGGAGTATGTGTATTTGCGCATCAAGGCCAAGAGGATCTCCTTCAGGATTGGGTCATGTGCCAAGGTGACACCTCAGTATTGTGGGCCTTTTGAGATCCTAGAGAGGATTGGACTATGGGATACATACTTGCACTGCCACCAACAATGAAATTCCGTGATGTTTTCCATGTTTCATTGCTTAAGAGATATGTGCAGGATGTTCATCATGTGATTAATTAGTATGTATTGCAGGTGGAACCAGAGGGAGAGTTCTAGCTAGAGCCATAATGCATATTGAAGTAAAAATAACTCATGCTTTGGAACAAAGGAATCGAGTGGAAGCACTTTGGGCCCAATGAAGCTACATGGGAGATTATTGATCAAATGTGGGAATTATATCTTACTTTATTTGTTGGTTGAAGCAAATGAGTTTTAGATGTGTGTGTGTGTGTGTGTGTCATTGTTAATATTGCATTGAGTTTTGTTATAAAGCTCCATAGGCAGTATGTTTTACTGGTCATAAGTGTCATAAAACATTGAGGATGATGTCCCCCCAAGGGGGAGGGGTTTGTAACATTCCCTGGTTGATTTTACATGTAAATAAAATAAAAACAAAGGTCATGGGACATGTATTCCAAGTTTAATGGTGGGTAAACCTTAAAGTGGGCATCACTTGTGGTTTATTAATGACTATGGAAATTTGCAAAGGAATTGGCAAAGGAAAAGAGGCAATAAATGGCATTCAATTATGAGGAATAGAGGAAAATAGGAGAAATGGAAGATGAACAGACACAAAAATGCATGCAAGGTAAATTAAAGAAAAAATGAAGGAAAATGAACAAAAAAGGGAAAAAGGAAAGGAAGAGACTAGACATAAATGATAAAAAGGCATCAGAGAAACAATTCACAACTTTTGTCATTTTATATTTTGGCTCTCTTCTTCCATAGTCTCACATTCGTGCACACTTGGAAAATTCTTGGAGAATTCTTGGAGAATCCTAGCATTCACTTGGACTTGGAGAGAATAAAGCAAAGGACAAGCAATGAAATTGTGAGTAGCGGAGAGAAGGTTGGATCAGCAACTACAACTGGAGTTCATTGTAGGTAACAAGTTGCATGTGTGATTTCCTTACTGAGATCTAGATGCATGGTACATGTATGTGGTTCTTTGGTTATTCTTTTGTTATTAGCATGGGATTTTCCTAGATTGGCAGTGACTTCAACCTTGCCTTGTCATTTCCTAGATAGCCATGATGTAGTGGAATCTCTCTTTGATTAAGCTTTAGATGGCCAATAGACCAAGATCCTGGTTGAGGTGGTCTCGGGAAAATTCCTAAGGGTCAAGGGTGGAGATGGTCTTTCTCCTGGAACTCTTGACAGATGGTGGAGATAGGAAAATTACTCTGGAGTTGGTGAAGGAAGTTGGAGGCATCCAAGCTTGCTTTGATGTTAGTGATTTTTGTATTGGTTTAGGTGAAATCACTATGGTTGAGGGTTGAGATGGTTTGGCCTCTGGAAGCCCTGGTTGGTTCTATTTTAGTTTAACACATATGATCCCACGTTCATGCTTGGAATATTGCACAAGGTTGATTGGTTGAAAGAGGAATTTGGTTAAGCCCAATTTATGGTCGAGTGGTACATGGAAATCCTTGACTTGATTAGCTTTTGCATATGTTAATATAAGTTATTTTCTTATTGTGATTGATGAGCACTTGTACTGGTTATTATGTTGATCTTATGGTTGGTTTTTCATGAATTCTATGTTGGTTATATGCATGGTTATATGACGTGCTCTTGCTATGAATATTGTTCATGATTTGATAAATGATTGAATGGTTAATGAATGCATAGGCTGACAACTATAGTTACCTTGAAATGACATTGGACCTTCTTGATAATTCTATGATGAAGTTTAGAAGTTTATGATCAAATATGCATTCATGCTTTGTATCTTCTATGTTTACTATTTGTTTGACGAAATGTGTATCATGTATTAAGCATGTCTTGGTCAAGATCTTACTTGAGTATTGGTTGTTTAGACTTTTCATCACCCGAAACTTGACTCTGGAAATTTTTGGGCAATTTTGAGCAATGGCATGTAGGTTGGCCCTAAAAAAGTGGCATAGATCTCGCCATTGCATGCACAAAACTAGAATATTTAAGTCATAACTGCATGCAGGAAGGCTTACAGGTGCAGTTTGAGCCTTCCAATCACATGCATAGCATGTCAAGGGTGACATTGGGAGGTAAATATTTTGAAAAGAAGTTCCATCTTAGGGATTGATAGCCAAGGGTGGTTGTCAGATTCCCGAGTGATCTGGCGTCCCTGATCGATGGCAGTAAGAGTTCCGATTAGTAGGATCCACTTCCATAACTAAAAATTAGAGGTCAGGTCATGTCATAGTAACTCTCAACTCATGCTTACCATAGATAGACTATAAAGGTAGGTAAATGTGGGAGGAGCATGTTGTGTGTGAAGCATGATTGTTCAGAGGTCTTTGTTTCAGTCGAATGTATACCCCAGGAAGTTTATACAACCCTCACCCCCCCCCCGTGGGGGTCTGAGGGCCAACGGTCCCCTGGCGGGGGCTCAGGGGCAGCGCCCCCGAAGCTAAAAATAGATGTAAAAGTGCTTTGTAAAAGTATAGTAATTCTATAGTCAATCTGGGCCGTTCATTAGGCGAATGATCTGACGGTCGAACTTATGTTTAGTTTAGGGTTTTTTGTCCTGGAAGGCAACCCCTCTCTTTGTATGAAGGTATTGTATTGAGTCTGTGTAGTATATGTGTATTCTCTGAGCGAGAAGCAGAGAGGTGAGACTGTGAGAGAAAATAGAGGATATTACAACGGATCTGTTGTAGGTTGTGTCTCTTCATTTTGCTGGATAATAGAAAAGGAAGGACTAGCTTGTTCGAGGTGGACGTAGCCAAACTGGTGACCACGTATATCTGTGTCTATCTTGTTTTTATGTGTTTTCCTGTGTTTATATATTCTACAATATTTTATGTGTTCCATTGCTCAGCGTAATAATATAATTTTCTAACAACGGTATCAGAAAGCCAAAAGGTCTTATTTGGCTTGATAAATCGCAGGAATGAAGGGGTTCTGGTACGAGTGGGAGCAATGGGCGGAAGAGGGTAAGTTTTTAAGGGTTTGAGAATTAACGGCCAAAACTTCTACCTGTGGAAGATTTAGAGGAAGATTAATCTGTATCAGAAAAGATCTATACCTACCAATTGGGTGAAAATCAAAGATGCTGATGGGTATGACAGAATGAAGAATGGAACCTTCTCGATAGAAAGGCACTCGAAAAATACGGTTTGTGCCTCGCAAGTGTCTTCGCCTCAACATTTCGCACCACACAACAACAAGGGTTTTTTTAAGGCGTTGGAGAAACTATAAATGAAAAACCCTCGGCCTGAACAAGGTATTCTATGAAACGGTTATTTAAATATGAAGATGTCGGAAGGTGGATCTGTTGCAGACCTTTAAAATGATTTTAATATTGTTACAAGGTCAGTTATGTTCTGTAGGGGTAAACTTTGATGATGAAGTTAGAGCTCTGTTATTCTTGTGCTCATTACTAGAAAGTTGGAATGGTTTGGTAATGGCCATTAGTAACTTTGTTTCTGGATCTAGTACTTTAAAGTTTGATGATGTTTTCGATGCTCTCCTTAGCGAGGAAATGTGACGGAAAAGCTCCGGTGAGGCATCGAGTAATGCTTTGAGTGCAGAGTCTGGGGGAAGAAAAATGGAAAGAGGAAAGAGCTCAGGATATCTCAGTAAATCAAGGAAAGGCAGATCCAAGTCCAAATCAAGGATAGTGTGTTGGAAATGCGGAAAGAAAGGACACCTAAAGAAAGACTGTAAATCTCGGAAGGGAAAAGAAGGAGATGCACAACAAGAAAACAATCATGAAGCAAATGTGATAGGTTAGGTGTTACAAGATGCTTTGATTCTTTATTTTGAAAATATTATTGATTCCTAGGTGGTAGATTCAGGGGCCTCATTCCATGCCACACCTGATAAGAAATACTTTCATGACAATGTTCAAGGAGATTTTGGACAAGTTTGTTTGGGTGATGATAAACCCTGTAAAATTGTTGGAATGGGTAAGGTTCTTGTAAAACAGCAGAATGGAAACCAATCGCTACTAAAAGAGGTAAGGCATGTTCCAGATCTAAAGAAAAATCTGATTTCAACATGGCAGTTAGGCGGTGAAGGTTGTGTGACAACTTTCACAGATAAAGCTTGGAAGGTCACCAAAGGAGCCCTGGTAATAGCAAAAGGCGAAAAGGTTGGTACATTGTATTTATGCAATGGTATTTCTAACTCTGTTAATGCTTTAACTTCCAAAGGAGCAGATGCAGCATTATGGCATCATAGGCTTGGACACATGAGTGAAAAAGGGATGAAGATTCTTCACTCAAGGAATTTGTTGCCGGGTTTGAAGAATGTTGATTTTGACTTCTGTGAGAATTGCATTTATGGAAAACAGAAGAGAGTCAGATTTCTCAGAGTTGGGAAAGAAAAGAAGAATGAAAAATTGGAGCTTGTGCATACAGATGTATGGGGACCGGCTCAGGTATCATCTCTCGGTGGCTCTCGTTATTATGTTACTTTTATTGATGATGCAACTAGAAAAACTTGGATTTATTGTATTAAGAATAAATCTGATGTATTTGATACTTTTAAGAAATGGAAAGCTTTGGTTGAGATTGAGACAGAAAAGAAATTGAAGTGTCTTAGAGCAGACAATGGAGGTGAATATTGCAACAAAGAGTTTGATAGGTACTGTTCAGAGCATGGAATTTGCAGAGAGAAGACAGTTCCAAGAACACCACAAGGAAATGGTGTGTCAGAAAGGGTGAACAGAACAATCATGGAGCGTGCAACGTGCATGAGATTACATGCAGGATT
>APFE030347002.1:0-25501 GCA_000404065.3 Pinus taeda
CATGCCCAAGGATGATCTAGAGGACACTTGTACCATCAGATATCGTCAGTCAACAGAGTTTTTTAACTCTACTTCTATCTTCTAATCATCTTTCTTGTACCCAGATTCCACAGCCTACGGGGAATTGTAATAAGTGATACTAGTAATGATGAGTTTTGAGGCTGAACCAGGCTTAGGATGTTGGGACTCGATCAACAAACGAGTACACCTTTGAGTGTTTTTTTATCTGGTTAATTATCCTTTTTTTTTCAGAGGCAGATAATTTTTTGGGTTTTTTCACTCACTTTTTACCCCAAAGTCGGGGTGACGGTTTGAAGGTTGAGCCTCTAACACATCTTAGTGTTTAGAGTCGATGTATATTACTATACTAGGTCGCACAAAAAATTTCGTGGAATTTGGTTAGGGCTAGGTAGTCATTTTTTAATTTTTTAGATTTCCCGCAGGTCAAAAATTGCAAATAAAATTGTAATAAGTGTAGTCTAGAGAAGTTGTATAATCAAAATTACACCTCTCACCCTCAACTTTCTACTATGACACACTTTGAGGGGTTAATAATGTGTTTTGGACCCTCAAAACCCACTTTTCCTAAGTTTAATGGGAAATCTGGCAATTAATTAAAGTTATAAATTAAATAAATGGAAAAAAATAAATATCTACACATGCTAAATGTTGTGGAAATGAAGTGGAAAATTATGGGGGACTTAAAGTGAAGTTTCAAGGTGATGTGGACTCCTAAAATCAGGGAAATGACATGTGCTCAAATAAAATCGAATTTCTGGCATTAAATGAAAAAGCTGCTTGGAAATTCGAATTTGTAAAGTTAATGCAGATTTGGGAGGATTTGGAAGAATATTTGGTGGAGATTTTTGTGGGAAATTGTCCCCACATGGATTACCACCCATATACACTTGTCATTCCACCATAAAATTTGAATTTGGCACATAAGGGAAGAAGAAAATGATGTCCACTTGCCAGAATTCGATTTTTACACTTGGCATTGGAGCTCCATTCAACAAATTCGAATTTCTCTTTGGGATTGCCACCTTATGCCACTTGTTTAATCACTTCTACATTGTGATTGGCTCCAATGCCATTTGTCATTGTCATTCTTCATTGGGATTTGCTCCCAACTCTCTGTATAATAGAGCCATGGGCTCTCACATTGTATCATATTGTTACTAGCTATTGTGCTTGCAAAAACGTTGCTGCCTTGTACACTTTCAGAAATATCAATAAAGACTTTTGGGTTTCATTCATGAGGTGTTCCTCCTTTTCGAGTGTGATGAATTGTTGAGCATTGGTATAATTCCTTTTACTCATGCTGTGATCTAATTTTCTTCCATATGCTTTTGTAGATTTGTTAATGTAGAGCAATCTTGCATTCACATTTGATTTAGAACTAAGTTGTAGGAAACGTTGGAGAAGGGTCCATTTCTGGCTGGAAACGAAACGGAAACGAGGAAACTCGTACCGTATGGCCTGGAAACTCGTTTCCGGTTGTACTTGCCCGTTTCTTGAGGAGGAAACGTGGCCAGTACCACCAGAAACGCATTTCCAGGTCGTACGATGGAGTTTCCTCTTCTAACTTGATTTTTTCTTGTATTTTTTTTACTTTTTTCGCTTCTAATTTTTTATTGGGCGACTAAAATATGTTCTAGATGCTTCAAGATGCCTCTCAAGTTACAAAAAAAAGGATTTTTTGAGTGGGGCAGCTTAATGTTCAAGCCTATGGCCCTAGTGTTGATATGCAGTTCATGGTAATGTTAAATTCTTGAAGTAAAAGTGACATTTTCCTTTTTTTTTTTTCATTTTCATCATTTTACTTAAATTTTTAACATTACCATGAAATGATTCAGGATGTTTGAGAGTGGTTTCGTTCTCATTGGATTTCATATGGAGAAAGTAGAATTTTAGATCTCACTCAAAATCCAGCAGACTTATCTGTTTTTTAGGATTTCAGGATTGGGGGGATTGCAATGTTTCCATTGGATTTTGTCATGTACTAGGGTATGGAACTGTATTTAATAAGAGAACCAAGTCCTCTATGTAGGGGAACTCCCAATAATCAAGAGCATGTAGGGTACTAGGGTATGGAACTTGTATTTAATCAAGGAGCCACTTAGGTCGTTCGACTATTGTAGGAGAGACTCCCAATCAAGCACAAGACAAGAAATTAGAAATTTCTCGTGGTTCATTCTGGATATTGCTATTTCTTATGTGCATCATTCATGAGTAAATGTTGATGTAAATTTTAGAAACTTATGGTTTATTTTGGGCATTGACAAAAATGATAATTTAATCATAATGTTAATAATTAAAATGTTTCAGTATCATATATGCTTTATGATTGCACCATATTTCTAATGTCCTAGTATATATATATATATATTGCGTTTCCCCGTTTCCAAAATTTGGGGGGGTCACGTTTCGTACCCGTTCCCGTTACGGAAACTCGTACCCGTTTTCCCGTTTCGTGCAACTTAGATTTAGAAGTATGCTCTAGGTATAGAATGCTCTAGTTGGTTTTAAATAAATTTCTAGAGTTTCTTATCATTGTTATTGCTAAATCTATATGGAACTAATTCTTGATTGAAGTTTTGTAGAGGGAACATCTTGTTGGGATTACAAAATCAAGCGTGAGGGGAAGTCTTTGGAGAGACCAACCCATTCTTGATACATTCTTAAAGGAGCTCTCATTTGTTCTTTGAACCTTCATAGTCTTATCTTACAAAATGGTTTTGCAGGGATTTCGGCACATAGCTTGTACACAAGGCGAGAACTTCTAAATTTAAATCTCTTTTAAAAAACATTGTACTTCATTTCTTTCTTTTGCTATCTAAGAGCTTGAAGATGGCTAAGCAAAGACGAGAGTTTACTCTCACTCTTTAGCTTAGTCTTTTGTAAATTATAATTGTAGATATACATTTTATCTTGCTGATTTTCCCATTAACACTTAACTTATTTTGCAGTCATTGTTTGGATTGTTTGCTAACTCTTGTGTGGCAGATTTTGAAGAGCAACTTCCTGCAACATCTAACAAGTGTTTGCTGGACCTTTGGCAAGTGTTGGGGTTTCGATTTCCAAGGATGTCGTGAGCCCTTTTTAGGCTTATTTTGGCCAAGTCGAGTTCACCAGAGGGCTACCCAATTTCATCTTTAAGCCGTGGGCATTTGGAGGAAACTCACACCTTGTTTCCCTTGCATAAGTTTTGTGAGATCTTGTCACTACTTTCTCAAGAAAGGAGGTCTAGTGTCCAAGTTTCAAGCAATTATTGTGAGGACTCTCCTTGAAGTTTAGTTGAGGACTTTGAAGGACCCTCTTCTCTTTGTAATATTAATAAAAGATCTAATTTTCTTGTGGGAGCTTGGGATTTCTCCCATGGTATCCTATCTCCCCATTTAGAGGGAGGCTTCTCTTGGGTGGATTGACATTTGCGTGGTCTAAGCTTTCATACTTCATTCACTTACATGCATGCTTTAATTGGGAATTAACACAATCTCACTATCACATTTCATTAAGTTAAAGTTTGTTACAATTTCATTTGAGCTTTGCATTCTCTATCTCATTGTTGCTTGAAGGTACAAGCTTACATTTTAGTTTGGGCAATTCATCCTTTACATGCAAGCATTTTATATTCTTAACAAACTTTGATTCTTTTCCATTTACCTTTGTAAAGTGTTTCATGAGCACTTGAATACATGCTTCAATTTTATGCTACATTGTTATCTTGAATATTGGAACAATTTATTGTCATTGTTTATTTGAAACAAATTTTACTTTCAAGCAAATTACTTGTATCATTTAAATTCATTGATGAAACACATGCAACTCTTGTAAGCTAATTTTACTCATCCAATTGAAGTTATAATTGCAACTTATGTTGAACACTATTTTATTTTCAAGCATTGCAAATCAATCTCTTTGAAGCATTTGCATGTATCATTATTTTAATTTGGGAAATTAACACAATTTGCATTTCATCTAGGCATTTTAGTGTAGGAAGGCTCCAAGCTTCATTAAAATTTTACCTCCAACATAAGTTGGTTGAAGTAGACGTCTTAGGGATCCTCTACTCCTCTATTGACTCCTCACTGTGAGATCCATATCATTGGGCGAGGGTGAGGTCTAAGGATTGAAGAGTTAAATTGTAATCTTGTTGTAGAGTTAATTAATAAAATTAACCAAGAGCACTTTCCATTACATTTACTTTACTTGTCTCTTGATGGTTTGTGTTTTCATATGCAAAGTCTATTCAAAAGAAAGTATTGTAATCATTTCAAACAAGTGTTTTCTTTTCATGTTTCAAGTCTAATTGCATATTGATGTCTTGGTTTGACACTTTCTTTCTTTTACATTTCCAAGTTAATTACTAATTTTTTGGTTTTCGCAAGATATGTTTCACATGTTTTGATTATAAAGTTGATTATCTCAAAAGCATTTTGTATCTTACATATCTTGTGCTAACAATTCTTATTTACATTTAAGGGTTACTTTGTTTTCTCTTTTGAGAGCATTGCATTTTACTTTGAGCAACTATATCTTTAAATTGTTGAGCAAATTCCTTATAAGGCGCTGGTTTTATGGTTTTTTTTAATCATATTAATGATTGGCATTGTTATTTCAAGTTGCTCACTTCATATTTGCTCATAAATCCTTAAAAGTAATCCATTTTCACTATAACATTCTCCTAGAAACTCACATCTTTTAACTTAACTCTTCATTAGGGACCACCCCCCTTAGCTAACCTAGGAGATAGCTCAAACAGAGAGAGTTGGGATAGTGTGACAGTCCCTTCTCTGAGTTCCCTGCCACCAACCACACCTTGTGGGGTTGAAGGCTTTTCTCACTGACTTGTAGGTAGGTGTAGGCGGCAGGGTCAACAGGGCCAACCCCTTTTCCACTATGTTTGGAGCCTTTTCGCTCAACTTGGCACATTTGGACTCCATTAGGCCTCCTCAATGGCCCAACGACTCATCATATTTATTATTTTTCCCTCTTGAGAGGCTATTCTTTGTATTGTTGAGCTATCTTGGTGGGCTTGTCACCAAGTCATGTCATTATTATGTATTATTTTATTATTTGGGGCTAAATTAGGCCAATTAGGCAAATCAAATCCCCTTTAGAGTTGTTTAAATATGAGAGGCTCATTCTAACTTCTCATCATCGCTTGGATTGGATTGGTATCTCTTGAGAGATTTTCGCACTTTTTGCTGAGGTAAATTTTTTGGAGTTTCTTGATGCACTATGGTGTTTGGATTTTCGCTATTGTCTTTGGAGCTTCTTTCTAATGCGAAATTGATGAATGGATATACTTTTTGTCTCATGTAAGTTGAAATTTTGATGCTATTCTTCTTATGCGAAATTCTTTTGGGACCTTGAATAAGTGATTAAATGCATGTGTTGAGCATTGAGGGATTAGGTGCATGTTCCTAGAGGCACCTCTTAGGTTGAAGACCTTGAAACTTTGTCTCCTTCGCAAATTTGAAGTATAAATTCCTATTGATCTAGTTGCTGCCCTTGGAGAGGTTAGCGAAGATCAATTAGGGCTCCTTATCTCACGAAAATTCTCAATCTGTGTATGTTGACTTCATTAAGCCCAAGCAATAAGGCACTAATCCTCATATCCCTTTGGTGGCCAAATTTACCTCTCTTTTCTTCACTTTTCCAAATTCTAGGCCTAATCCTAGAGGGCCACCTAGGGCATCAATCGAATTCCTTTCTAGCCATCCAAACACCTCAATTGCTGGTCCACTACTATGCTGGGGTTATCTCTAGAGGTCCTCCAAGTTTCAAGCAAATCCGACAGTGGAGTCCCAAGATATAACAAGCCCTAGCCACAAGACCAACTCTTGCCCTAGCTTGATTTAGGTTAGTGTCGTCATTGGGATCATTACATCCAAAATATCAAAGGAAATTAATCCTTTGATCCTATTCTCCTCCCTAATTAGGTCAAGCCCCTCCTTGATTGATCAATTCCATATCCTTGATCTAGTTTGGGTCCACTTGGCTTCTTTATGGTCCCACAAATCTACAACTCAAACTCCACAAGGATTACCTAGAAGCCATTTCTTCATTAGGATCCTTAAGTCTAGGAAAACCCTTGTCAAGGCATATCCCCTAAACCTAGTCTCAAGTATCCTCTTAGCCCCTCCTGGAGAGCCCATCACCTTACTTCCTAAGCGAGTAAGCCATATAGTTGAGTCTCTCTTGTGAATAGGCCCTAAGAATCACCCTCCATCCACTCATTGATCTATTTATCCTTTTGATTCTTTTCATACCGGGATTCCTCCCATCGGTGAAAGTCTGTAAAGAGCATGGAGTCTTAGCTGAGGTGACAGTGGGTTATCGCTTCATTGTTGCCCCTTAGCCTAGTAGTTGCTCTATAGGATCCCCTCCTAGGACCCTTGTTAGTTTGACTGGTAACATGACCATCCTCCAGATAGTTTCTATGAGGAAAAATAAAGCCACAGGCCACATATTCATTCTGCCTAATTGAGGAAAGCTGACCCTTATGTATTCTCAATTAGGCAACTCAACGCTTCAAGCCCATTTCAATTACAACTGGGGAAAACATCACTATGGCTGATTTCTTCAGGAAGTGATATCCTCATAAAACTATTATCAACTGGTTATTCATTCATACTTCAAATATGCATGTAAATTACAAATTCATAGTAGCCTGAGGGTCCTTATAGAATTTTCAACAATTTTGGGCTAAATCTATAACTGATTCAGATTACCCATATAAGGTTCGAATTCCTACTCCAGAAAACCTCCAAGCCCTTCCATTCCAATAGGGCATCCCTCAGTTGTTCCATCGTAAGTTGATCTCACAAAAACTCTTATCATTCCTATTCCTTTAAAAAGGGTTTTGCAGGCCAAATCAAATCCTTTGTCACATTATAATACACATCCTTGAATAGAGGACTCTTTAACCTTAAGGGCTAGATGTTTTATGAAAACTCTTTTCATTGGGTCTTCACCCTCAAGCTAAGGATTTTGGGTCCACTTCATCAATGGAACCCATTTCTCATAGGCGGTATATTTAAGGTAACATTTGCCTCCTTGGAGATAATCAGTTTCCATGCAAACTACCCATTTATGCATCAATTAAAATACTCAGGGAGGCCTTATAGGTATGCATAACATACAAAATACAAAGCAACATATATAAAGTTAGAAAGGCACACAACATTAAGCATAATTACTTACAACGAACATTCCTTCAGGAGAATATAGTTTATACACATATTAAACATTTGTACATAGGTCTTGAATACTTATTTTCTTGTAATATATTACCCACTAGCTGTAGACCTTTGGCATTCCTCCCAACCATAGACTACACTGCTCATAATCTTTCAGCAGTCAATCACCCCCAAGCTGGGGCCACAACTCCATAAGGGTAAAGGCTGTCCTTGAGTCAACTTTGGATGCACAGTCCAATACCATTCAGGTATGACGCCTCACTCTAGTATACCAGTTTGACCAATTCTCCCTCCAAGCTACAACATTTCCCTAGGCGAGCAAGGAGAATTTGGTCATATAATTAATTGGGTAGCTCGAACAATTATTCTTTCAAGCTCCAGCCTCACCCAAGACGAGCAAGGGAAATTTGGCCAATTAATTCTCCCTCCAAGCTCACTCAACTCACAGGGTAATGGCTAAATGAGGCCATGAGTTTTTACAGTTGTTTTTGTCACAGGGGTTTGGGCTTGCAACTCAACTCCCGATCCACATGTGCAACATGCAACCCCAAAATGAGTTAGGGGTCCAATCCCATGGTACCCTCAAACAACCCCCCAAGTATGCTGTACTTGGTTCTCCAGGGAGTCATGGTTGAATGGTATGGGGCCTCCCCAACATAGTGGGAAAACTTGATTTATATGTGCATGTGCTTTCTCTGCCAAGTGGCACATGAAGGACTCACTCACCTACTTTGGACTTAGGATATAATATCCTTTCATGACTATGGGTTTCATTCATAAAATGGCTTTATGAATGTTTTGTCATTTCCTAGGCTTAGGAATTTATGGTTCTCCCCTTTTCACCTTTCCCTCTTGTGGAGTTCTTGCCCCCAATACTCTTTTTGTCAACTGGTTTGTGGCCATGATATATCTTTATTATCCTGCATGTGATTACATTCTACAACATTAGGCTCCTCGGCCTTAAACATATAACCTTAGGCACATAGGCTGTGAAACAAATAAACAATTAAATATATGTGGGCATGCAAGCCCTGCATAGTTTGACTCACCAACCTAATAATAAGATATTTGAGTACATAGAAGGGGCCATCTTGGAGATGTTACATGTGTGAGTAGGTGTCCTCCAAGGGTGATGTCATCCTCCAAAAGGTGTGCCTCTCCATGAAATGTGCAATGAATGGCTCCAAGGGGCGCATCTCATTCCAATTGTCATGTATCCTCATTAAATGGACACCTAATCATCAAGTAAAGCATCCTCAAGCCCAACATCATTCATAAGGGCACACACATTATTGTCCAGAGCATCAAATTGAGGATGTTATCATGCTAGGGCATTATGTCATCACGGTAAACATTGTATATTCCTCTCCAGAGGGGTTCCATATTATCATCATCACTAATCATCCTCAAGAGAAAGGTAACATCGATCAAGTAGGTGCAATGCCAACTTGGGGGTGTCCTGCCATCTCAAGGATACATTGGCTTTGAACATAATGTGCTAACTTTAACAGACAATGTCCAAGGTCTTGGAGGTGGGTGAGGGTGTCATCAATTGTGTCAAGTCATCCCAAAGTCATGCTCCCCAATAAGTGCTCAATGCCCTTTGTCCAAGTGTCTTGTGTGATCATCACAATGGTTGGACATCTTCTCTGTAATACTGAAGAAGCATCATACAGTCCCTCAAGGGATGTTGGTTGTACCTAGATAAGATAAGATAAGATAAGATAATTTTATTAATGTCCAACGAATGACCACAAAGTAGGTCAACGGGACTATCGGTTACATAAGGGGTCGTGCCCAGTAGGAGAACCAAACGGTCTCCTCAGAAAGACAAATACTGAAAGAAAGATAGGAAATAAAAACGAGGCGGGTCAGGAAGAGCGTATGGAGCTCCGATCCTGGCCACGCCGACTGATCTCTAGACTGCGTCGCAGGATTACTGGTGAAGAAGACCCTGGGGACGCGAATGTGGGAGTCCGATTCTCCTAACATCTGAGGTCGAGAGAGGAGAACTGTGGGTAGTTCAGTAAGGTTTGCTAGTTTGAAACGGTAGGCGCTGGTTGCCTCCCATTGTGTTGTCTCCGTGATCTAATGATCCTGGGCCGCCTCTCGGGGAGATGCCTGGTACGGTTATGCTGCTGGGCCCTCGTAGGTAAGGGGCTTCTCCTCTTAACTGAACGAGGGTTTGTCGATATGTGTGAGCCAGCTTGATCGGTATTCTCACTGGTTGATCTCTTAACTCCTCTAGCTGAGGGAAGTATGCTGAAGAAGGAGGTGATCCAGCGAGTAGTGTTGGGTCGGACGGGAGGCTAGAGGATATGTTCCTGATGCTTAAGAGTCTCCTGGATATAAAGTGCGACGCATCTCTGGTCCGTGTAGCTGAAGAAGCTGGAAAGGGTATGAGGTCCCCTAAATACTCAAGGAATCAAGTTAGATCATTATTATGGGTGCAAGAACCATAAGAGTATCAAAGTGGGCCATATTCAATTTTCAAGCCATCAAAGTACTTCACTCAAGCATCATCTTTAAATGTCTTATTAGCATATGATTGTACACAAGTTACCACGCTTAATTATGGGAGGATTATCACAAGGACCTCTTAGGTGCTTCCAACCCCAAGGGAAGGAACAATTCCTGGACCAACCCTTTTAGAAGATTAAGTGTTATGGGTTGTAGCTCATGAATGGTGTCAAAGTCTTATGCTAGGTTGTATTGTCTATGAGCGCATTTGTAGACGGGGTGCTTATCTTGCTTGAGTTAACTTTCTCACCTTTGTTTTTCCAAGCCCTGATATTTGCCTTTTTCTTTCTTTACATAGCTTGTTTAACAAGCTTCATTGATCATCATGTATTAATGAGATAACCCCTTTTAGTGATGGGTAGTTTATTGCTCCATTGGGGCCATGATGTTCTTAGAGAGTTCTTTTTACTTTGATAGGCATCATATGTATGGATACTTTCTAAGACGAATGGCTATATAAGAGGGGGTAGAGTGCAAGCTATAAATTGGATTTTCCTTGCTTTACATCCTTTGCTATTCTTTTGCATTTTGATACTTGTCTTATGCTCTTTCTTTTCTTGCAATTGCATCAACCTTTGGGTATATACCACTGCTTCTCCTCATAGGACAAGGCCAAAAGTGAACTAGTACGAGTCACTAACAACAACTAATCAAAAGATGGGATAACAGAGTAGGGGGAAATGATGGCAAGTGTAAAATATGGATAATATGGAACACTACCATCATCAGAGACTCCTATTTGTGCCTCTCCTAGACAATGAAAGAAAAGACCCTAAGGAAGGTCACAATGGACTAGGGGCAAGTGCTAACCACCAAGGTGAAGTAAAGAAACAAGCATACAACCAATAGCGGTCTATCATTCAATTCAACTTTTGATCCATATTAAAATGCCTTTGAACATTAAATGAAAGCACTTGAATACAAAAATGGCTAATGTACCTCACAGTAGATGACCCGCCTTCATTGGATGAGTAATATAGATGAATGAATGCACTAATCGAAGAGTATATGAGAGACATCCGAGGTTGGCAATCTGTTGATCATAATAGGGTTGTTGGTTGGCAAACTACATTCTAGGAGTAAAAATTTCTCCTAGGGTTACCAATACATGCGGTTGGGTAACAAGAGGGACATAAATGTGAAAATAAATGCAATTTCAAATGGCCTTATAACTAGCAACATTGACTGCCATTTATTCAGCATTTGTTGAGTTAAGTGTCATAAAAGTTTGCTTCTTGCTGAACCAGGATATCATTGTTGATCCCAAGCTAAAGCAACACCCTAAGATGCTATTCCTATTTGATGCATTGCCTTCCATTTGTAAGTTTGAATACCCTTGCAAGATGTTGAAGACCATAGAAATCAATGATAAGCTCCCCCTTCTAAGTTGTTGGAGGTTGTCATTATTTTTCCTCTTTCACCTAGGGGGTTTGATTCAAAAATACCCTCCATTTTGTTGACCCAATTGATTGCTCCTCTATGGTACTTACCATCGTATTTTAGTAATTCCTTTTCAATTTTTTGATAATCTCTATTTGAAAATATTGTGTGATACTTATTGCCTGAAAAAATTACTTTTGGTACTTCTTGATGTCTTTGATCACTTGTATTTTGTGATTCTTGACTTGGTGTTGGTTTTTAGTAGGTCAAGGTTTTGCAAATAATGTGCTTACCTTTTTCGTTAGCTAGTCAATTCTTTTGTCATGGTAGTTAAGTATCCTTGTTGTTTCATCCTTGTCAACATTTCTCATTCTTAATGTGGTTTGCCATTCGATTCTTGGATTCCACTATCAACTTGTCAATTTTATCTTCTTTTTCTATTAGTTTATTGATTTTATCCATTCACTTTTTGTCAGCCTCCCAACTCGTTTTTTGTCTTTCTCCTAACTCTTTCTGCGCCTTCTCAATGTTACTCATATGAACAATTAACTTTTGCAAGAAATTCCATGTTCTTTTTCTTACTCGATTCCATTTTTTTAAATGATTTGTTTTTATAAAATGACTATATAATAAAGAAATAATTATTTATTAAAGTGACCTTTTTAATTGTTTTTTTACTTGGAATGAAAGCACAAGAAACCCCGGAGCACTTCCGCACATTTCGTCGATGGTAAATTGGGTAAACTATCGACCTCAATTACGAGGCCTCACCCCAAGGGAATCGAATAGATTCGAACTTGTGATCAACAACAACTAACAACAATATCAAGGAACTTAACGTCTACTTCTAGACCAATTGAGCTAACCCTTGGGGCTCCTTCTTTTAGTTATTATAAATAACTAGTTAAATAAAAAATGACTTACTAAAGTCAATTTGTACTTCATATGGTCGTGTCTATACAATTTGTGGACACTTGGTCGATTATTGTACTGACAATACAACAATAGGGACAATATGATGGTGGGGAAGGTCGATTAATCTACTGACTGTATGCCAACAGAGAATACGAGTGGACAACGATGGTGTACGACGAGTGTAGAAACTTGTGGATGTATACAATAGGCGCAAAAATGGGCAGTGACTTGTATGGCAAGTGCAAAACTAGTAGCAAAATGATAATGTGGTTGTACGACTTAAGCAAATATGGTGGAATAACGACATGCTTTTGGCTACGACCTATATAAGTGGCACAATTCACACTATAGATGTACATACATGTATGGTTGGAAGTTGAGAATGCGACTCAGATACCGATGTAACAATTAGACAATTTATAATGTATATTGAATAATAATTATGAATGAAAATTGAATTGACGATTCTTACAATGATCCTTGTGATGGTTTATTTATAGCATTGACTGGTCACGAGTCAAAGGGTATGCACCCTTCGATTTTTTATCAATTAATTATTTATCTATATTATTTATTATATTATTATTATTATCTTATGTTTATAACAAATTCGTATCTATTGAGCGGGGCCAAGCGAGCCTAAGTCACAATTAGAACTAGAGCCTTGAGCTAGAGTCAGAGTTGTAGCCAAAACTAGAGTTAGAGCCATATTCCACGAGTGTGATTTGGGTTTTGGTCTTCCTTACACCACCATTTAGTAGAAGATTTACAACTTCTCCCAAACATCTATTTGTGAGTCATTTATAAACCACCATTTGAGAAGACTTCCAACTAGTAGAAGACATCAACTTCTAGCTAAATTAAGAAAGGTTCTGGGAACTGCTGAGCCTTAGAGTCAAGTTTTAGAGTTTGTGGTCCTCCTTAGATCACCATTTAGTAGAAGACATCAACTTCTACTAGCCATTTGGTTTATGGTTATACCAAACTGTTTGGTATGTATTATATTCTTTACACAAGTATCTTCATGCCATGTACGTTGAGTCAGGCGCAACGCCCCCAAATTTTCTTTTGGGTGGTTTTTTGCGTCCGTTTTTGGCAGTTTTCAGCACATGGTTTTAGACTTCAACGATTTTGTGGTCACTGGTGCATGATGGTTTTGCCCATGGTTTTCTATTTTCGGTTAATGAACTACAGTTGTATTCTAATCCGTTGTAAATGGATTGGCGGTTTATGGATGCTGTGGGATATTTATATTGTATTGTAATACTGTACATAATAAGATATTAAAAAATCTTGTTGGTTTTCTTGGTTTGCGTTTCAAGGATAAAATCTTTGTGCTAATGTGTGTGTTTTCCATTGCATCTTTTTTGTTTTATCAAGAATTTGTTTGCAACAATTAACTATATAGGGTCAAAACCTACATTTGGTATCTGAACAATTTTGGCTTCAACGAAACACATTTGTGGCTAAGGGGTTTTGCTTGGGCCTATGGTATGCTCTTGTTATAGTGGGGAGATATGCAAAATTGATTCTTGTGGTGAAAGGAAATGGTGCGCGGTTGAAATATAGAGATTGAAAAATTCAATGGGCAGAGTTTTGAGCAGTGGAAGCTCAAAATGGTGTTGAGAAAAGGCACCAAGGAGGTGTTTCCTAGTGCATTTGCCTTTTTTGTCTTGGAAAACACTTTATCGCACCTTTTTAGCAAAGTGACTTATTAGTTATTAAAGTCATGTGACATAAAGTCACTTTATGAGGTACTTTTTGTACTATGTACTTTATGTTATTAAAATCACTTTATGTTTTTAAGTTGACTTTATGTGGAAAAAGGTACAAGGTACAAATATAACATTAAAGTGACTAGGGAGTTCATTAACGAGGGGGGACACATAAAAAGGGGTCAAGTGAGGAAAAGATCTCCACCATTGATCTAGAGGGTTGAGATCTAATCTTAGCTCTTGATCAAAAGGGTTAAGGTTCTCTCATCTAGATGAAGCTAAAAAGGAGGAAAAAGGCTAGTAAGCTCATTTATTCTACTTGTGAAGAGTTGAAGAGAGCAAGGTGAAGAGGGTTTGATGGCTGGGAGAGCACTTGCTTAAGGAGAAACATAACAACAAGAGAAGACTGTTTTGGGGGCTAGAGATGCTAGGTTTGGACTGGCACATAGCCCTAGGTGAGCAACTGCATGATTTTGAGGCACAAACAACATACTACTAGCGTAAATTTCAAGGCAAAGGGAGACTGTAATAGGCAGAATTTTTTTGGGTTTTCAGATTGAGATTCTGGGTGTAATTTCCAGCACAGAGAACGAGGCATTCTCTGCACAAAATTTGAGGTGATTCTCTGGACAAATTTTGAGAATATATCAGTACAACAACCAAAACTTGAGGAGAAAATTGAGGGTTGTCTGGCCCGAATTTCGAGGAACATTGGTAGAATTGCAACACACAATTCGAGGGAGGAAGACTACTGAATGTGGCACGAATTCTGAGAAGATAAGGTCTGACAGTGGCTCAAAAATCAGGGCTCTCAATGGCTGGACAATGGTACAAATTTGGGAGAGATAAGTACTGTTTTGTAATTAATGCTGTGTAATTTTTTCTCTGAGAAAAAGCAAAATAAAATCCTACTTCTAGACTGGTTTTCCCCTTGTGAGTTTTACCAGGGTCAGAAACTGACCAAAAATGAGTGCGTTAATTTGTGTGAATTCGTGCCTCTTATTTTTTATCAGTTGAAAATTAAATGAGTAGTGGTAGTCGATATTGTTTCTTTTAAAATTTGCATACAATTTATACTATCAACTTAACATGTGGGGCAATGGGTATTAAACCATATGCAAAGAACACTGAAACTAGGAGGGCTACAGGAAACCTTATTTTCCTACATGGTATCAGAGCTATGAAACTACAAAAGTGAACCTTCAACTGATAAGAAAACATACCAGCAAGCATACCTTCTGCTAAAACAGTGAACAACAAACCAAAACCTGCCTTGTATACCAGAGAACAATGGTTGAGAGGGAGGCTATTTGTCCCATTATTTTTCAGTGATTGAGAAGCAGTTTTGGTTAAGAGGGTCATGGCTAGTAGACTGAGGGCGGAGGATAGGTTGAGCGGGTTTGAGAATTTTGGTCCATGGAAGGAGAGAATGATGTTGGTGATTGAGGAGGTTGAGGTGTGGGATATTGTAGAGAGTGTAGTACAACCTCCCACTGATCCAACTCAGATGGAAGACTTCAACAAGCAGAATGTGAAGGCAAGGAGAATCATTCTCGATGCTATTAAAGGCCACCTATTCCCTCATGTGACAGGAAGAAGTTTGCCCATAAGATGTGGGATTCCCTAGTAACACTTCACGATAGCTCCAATGAGAATAGGAAGATGGTGTTACGTAAGAAGGTAAGAAATACCAAGATGACCAAGACCGACATAGTGACCTCATACCTCACCAAGATCACACAGGTGAGGGATGAGTTGGCTGCAATGGGAGAGGTTATCCCTGAGGATCAATTGGTTAGGACGACATTGGATGGTTTTCAAAAGCAGTGGGATGGATTCATAGATGACATTGTTTCCAGAGAGCATTTTCCTGTTTGGAGGAGGATGTGGGATGATTTCATCTAGGAGGAGAATAGGACGAGTGCCAAGAGTGGCAGTCAACGTGGTGGGGTAGATGAGGAGGCGAATCTTGCCCTCATAGTTAAGGGCAAGAAGAAGGCCAAGAAGGGTCTTCTAGTGGGGCCAAGAAACAGAATGGGGAGCAGAAGGCCAAAAAGGACATGAGCAAAGTGAGATGCATTGCTTGTAAGAAGATGGGTCACTATGCCTTTCAGTGTCCCAACAAGAGTGGGAAGAAGAAGGGTGTAACAACCTCAATATAGGTGGATGAGTTTTCTTCCAGGTTTGACACATAGTTTGCTTTAGTGGTGAGTCTTGCCACTAGTGTCATGCCTTCTAGTGTTTGGTTTGTAGACAGTGGAGCTTCCTACCATATGACTGGAGTGAGGGAGCACTTAACGAATCTTACTAAGGATGATATAGACTTGGAGGTGGTGCTTGGAGATAAGTCCAAGGTCAAAGCAACAAGAGTGGGCACTGTATCCTTTCAGAGGGAGTCATCCCCTCCCTTGAAAGTGACAAAGTTCTTATATGTTCCAAGGCTGAAGAAGAACTTGATTTCAGTCTCGAGTATTGAGGACAAGGGATATGTAGTGGTATTCTGAGATGGATAGGTAAGATGCTTATGTATCCCAAGGGATCCAACATCACTCGTGCTAGAGTGATTGGAGTTCGCAATGGGAGGCTTTATAGGTTCATGTTTTAGCCCACTAGATCCTTAGTGGCATAGACCAACAATAGTGAGTTGTGCGAGATATTGCACAGGAGGATGGCCCACTTGCACCGTGGAGTATTCAGGATGCTGAGAGAGATGGTGTCTCGACCTTGAAAAGATGACTTGGCATACTTGCCAAATGTGCACCCCTTGCACACATCATGCTGGTCAAATATGCCTTGCGGTAGTCATGTGGCTACTTGTTGAAGGATCTTCAACTCCCCATGATGTAAGTGTCCCATTCGATTGTGCCAAAGTTCTTCCACGTCTCTGCTCTGCGCACTTCCTGTCTCGCTGCTGAAGGCTGCACATGTCTCAACCTGCAACATGTAGAGATTCTTCATCCTCGCACCAATCTGCTTCACTGCTCCATGTTGAAATATGTAACTAGGTTCGGTCTTCATAATGACATATGTAATCATGATTTTATGTATTTATTGTAAAGAGAAAAATAAATTTATTATTGTCATTCTTGAAGCATAGGTTTCATGCTTAAGGGAAATTTATTTTTAGGTCAAGCACCCATTGAGTGCTTCTAGGGCTTGTCTTTGAGTCAACAAATCA
Organism: Pinus taeda; assembly: GCA_000404065.3. Lineage (NCBI taxonomy): Eukaryota > Viridiplantae > Streptophyta > Pinopsida > Pinales > Pinaceae > Pinus > Pinus taeda. The sequence goes on from APFE030347002.1 coordinate 16,917, forward strand.
TAAGAGTCATTGTCATGCATGAAAGACCTGTTGACCATTACGTGTCAACCACCCATAGCAGTACACCCCCTTTTTTCGCAAAAGGGATAGCGCCTGATCGACCTATCCATGCCGTTCAACTGTCATCATCAGCGTGAGGATCATCTTATAATGTAAACCCAACCTGCATGTGTATAATGTAAATAATATCAGCAGATCTGTGTCGTGTATGTAATCACCTAGGTGAACCTACTTTTCTGGTGACGATCTACATTCCGGGAGGTTTTTTGTCTCACCGATCTATTTTCGGATGGTCGGCAAAGTTTTCCTTCAGCCTTACCCCAAAGCCGGAATGGATTTTGTCACTGGCATCTTAGGGGAGTCCTAGTGTTCTAGATTGAGTCTATGTAAAAGTGATTTGGGAATAATTCTAACTATTTAGTTAGGTTATTTTATTACAAATTACTTGATCTGCTAGATTATATTTGTGTTGCAAAACTAGGTAGTCTGTGAGGGTTTTTTTCAAATGGGTTTTTCCCCCTTGAGATGTAAAAAATGTAAAAATCATGATGTAAAGTGTCTTGAGGGTTAGAATAATAATTTATCTCCTCATAGGTCCTAGGTCCTAGGTAAATTTAAAGACTTAGGTAAATTTAAATTTTCCGGAGGTAAAATTCGTGGATCCTTTTAAAAATTAAATCTTAATAGGTCCAAACTCCAGGGACTAAGGTTAATTGATTATTTTGCTAAATTTTATGCCTTGGGTCCCTGAGGTTAAGTCAAAGTCAAAATTTTGAGGAAATAAATGCAAAATTTCAATTTTTGAATTTATTAAAATGCATTTAATTGAAAAATTTGAAATTTCTTCAATATTTAAAATTTCGACCGATGAGATTAAAAGAAATTTTAATCCTCATCAACGGTCGAGATCACTTTGACAAGGATCACTCGAACTAGCCGTTGGAGGATTTATCTTTAAATAGAAGGTCATTTGTCAATTAGTATCATCCGATCTTTTGATCATGTACTAAGCAAAAAGCTCTCTTGTAATCTTTTTATGAGCAATAAAGAAAGACTTTGGGGTTAATTTCTGCTGGTGTTATTCTTCATGGAAATGCTGTAAGATGTATTATCTTCACGCATATATTTTTTTTAGCCATTGATATAGCTTTCTAAAGAGCGATTTGAGTACAGGTATCTTGCTCAGTCGCTGGGGTTTGAATGATAATTTAAGTTTTGAATATAATAGCAGGTATCTCTATTAGATCTGAATTTATTATTGTTTTCTCGCTCTATGTTGACGGCTGAATTGAGTTTTGCAGGAAAATCTTTGATTATTAGATCATCGGGCGTTCGAGGAAGTTATTGGCTGAACCAGCCAACTCCCGATCCGTGTTTTCTAAAGAGCCCGGTTTAGATTTGATCTCGGGCATATCATAAGATATTATTTTTTATGGGTGATGCATGAAGGGTTTCAAGCTTAGTACCTCCTCTAAAATTCAAAATTTTTTAATTTTATGTGTTAAATCGTTAGATCTGGCTATTGAGAGTCTCAGACCATCAGATCTGGGAGCGGAGTCGGATTCACACTCCCTAGATCTGATAGATCTACCATTTATGTACGTAGATCTGTAATTAATTTTAGTTTGCTGACTTGGGTTTTCGGGGTTTTAGTGTTTTTTGGGTCATTGTGTATATTGTTTGGGTGTTTTTTTTGGTGTATTGCAACTGCAGATCTGAAGCTGAAAGCTGTGCAGAGTCCAGATCTAGGACTTGGAGGGTAAGATCTGGATCTCTGGAGGTCCATCAACATCATTTTTACAGGGAATTAATTTAGTTTTCAGATCTGGAATTTTGGGAGGGTTTCAGGGTCAAATCTGAAGCAGATGGATTTGATATTTTAATTAAATCTGGAAAGTTTTTAAGGGTTTCATTATTAAAGCAGAAAAATTCAACATTTTAAGTGAGATTCCCGGGTTTTGGGCTATCATTTTTGCAGATTTATTTGCTGCATGTTTCAGGGTTTGTTGTGCAAATTCAATTTTTTCTCCATCCGCAGCAAAATCCTCACCGCAACAAATGCTACCCCTTGCTGTACCTGCGGTTTCTTCCATCTGCGCTGCCATCGATAAGCTTTGACCTGCAATCTGCTGCTCCATCCATCGATTTGCCATACAAACCCCGCGTCCTTAATCCTCACGCTGTCCATCTCACCTTCACGCCCTCCATTCCGCTGCCAAAAAACCTACAAAAAAAAAAAAAAAAAAAAATAAAAATAAAAACTGAAGCCCTCACGCAGCGTCCAGCGTTTCGCCTTCAATCTTCTCAGCGTCCAGATTTGATCCATCGCGTCCCCTCTTCCTCCCGCTGCCAACGCTGCTCAGCTCCCCTCGCATTCTCTGTTAGCTCCTTGCCTTGCGTTTTCCCTCTCTGCCTTCATCGAGCTTCCTCATTCCCCCTCTGCTCCATACGCAGTCTTCTTTTGTTGCGTCATTCCTTTAAAGCCATTGCTCCATCTCCATTAGCCCTCTGCGTGTCCACTCTTGCTGCCTCGCTGGCTTCACCTGCAATAAACCCGCATCCTCTCCTCACAGCTATCACTGTCGAGCAGATCTCCTCTCCCGCCGTCGACCTGCAAACAAACCTCATCTCCCCGCTGTCGAGTAAGCTTCAGCTTCCGCAAACCTGCATTCACATCTAAAACAAAACATTCGACTTCTTTGTTATGTATGCGTTTGGCTAGATCTGGCTTTTAGCTTTTGCGTGTTTGTAAGGTTAGGTTATTTCCCTTTCATTGCATAAAATCCGCTTTCATTTTATTTGTATTTGTTTTTTGGGGTATAGACTTTAGTTAGATTAAAACTTTAAGTTCGATTTTGGTTTTGATTTTTTTTATTTATTTCCTATTTGATTTGATTTTATTGCATTGTTTCATTTTTATGACTTTGATTTTCCCCCTTTTCTTTTGTGTTTATTTATCTTTTAATAAAAAATATCTAAAAAATAAAAAAAATTAATTTTTTTTTTATGAATTAAAAAAAAAATAAGAATAAAAATTAGATTTTGGTTCATTTAGATTTTGTCTTTGATGAAAAATTCTAAAATTAAAAGTTCTAAAAATCTAAAAAATCCAAAAACATTTAAATTTTATATATATATATATATATATATATATATATATATATATTTTTTTTTTTTTCTCCTAACAAAATTTTAAAATTTTCAAAAAATATAAAAAATGAAAAACTTTTAAAATTCTAAACATTTAAAAAAAAATTCTAAAAATTCTAAAAATTCTAAAAATCTAAATTTGTGGGTTTTTCACTTAAACTTCAAATTTTTTTAATGTGGCTTATGGTCCATTAAAATTTCGATTTTTGACCCGTTGATTAGTTTTAAATTCCTTGGTGTTTCTGATGTTAAACGCTAAATCTTAAATTCTCATGATAAATGTTTTAAGTTATATTGGCGATAAGAGAAAATTAATTAATTCTAGATCTTGGACAGTTAATGAAAATCATTTAAAATCTAGAATATTTTGTGTGATCCAGTGTTGGGCATTTATATGGATTATCGTCACTTTTCATCACATATTGAAAATCATTCTGGGTAACTTGTTTTATTCAAATATCGAAGGCACTGGTCTAAAATTGTTTCTATCTTGTGGTCGTGTCTTGTTTACATTGACATTTAATCTATCAATTTGATTTAATCGTTTAGATTTATTGAGTTGTCCATCATTAAAATCTCCTAGAGTCCATGATCCGCAAGCTTTCTCATCCATTTATCCCAGGGACTACCCCACTTGACTTGCCTAGGAGAGAGTCTAAACGGAGTGAGTAAGGATCAAGAGTGACAACCCTTACTCTGAGCGTTGTCGCGCTGCCTAAACACTGTGCGACAACATTTTTGGCGCCGTTGCCGGGGACTAATTTATTAGGCCTGGGCTTTACGACATTCATCATTCATCTTTCATCTATCATTCATTTGAGCCGGCAACGACAACATTTTTTGGCGCCACTGTCGGGGATAGAGTTTTTCTATCCTTGGTCCTCACGACATTCACCTTTCATCTTTCTATCATTCATTTTAGCCGGCAACGTCAACATTTTTGGCGCCGTTGCCGGGGAACATTTTATTCTCGGCGTTTCAATGAAATTTCCTCATCATTCATCATTTCAATCATCTCATCTTTTCTGCCATTCATTAGCCTGTCAAGCGGCACAACATTTCTTGACGTCATTTGATCTTTTCATCGCCGTATCTTTCGTCATCTCGTTAATCGTTTCATCTGCACTTTTAGCATCTGGACATTTCGGTTTGTTTCTTGTTTGGGTGGCGACTCCACTTCTTCCATTTATTATTTCTCAGACAAGAAGCTCTCCCATATATCTGATTGTTTGTTTGCCTTTTGGACTTTAGAGTTAGATTCATGTTCAAGTGGCAACTCCACTTCTTTCATTTCTACAAGAATTTCTACTAGAAGCTCCCTTGTTGTGGATCTCTTGAATTTCTTGAGCAGAGGTCTCTCTCTATCATCCATTTGGTCCCTCATTATTCATCATGGATTATTCGTTTACCCCGTGTCATTTTACTGATGTTCTCCATGATATTCCGGAAGTGGCCATTCATAAATTGTCTTTGTTCTCGGGTGGTGATTTAGATGCTGTTAGAAAGCATTTATGTAGGTTTACTTGTATAATGCTCATATATTGTAGTTCTCCCCAATATGATCATGAAGATGTCAAAATGCGTCTATTTGCCTTTTCTTTAGAATGCTTTGAATTGGTTTAATAATTGTCCTGAAGATTCTTTTGCTTCTTTACAAGACATCATCAATGCTTTTAAAGATAGATATGGTTATCAAGGTAGCTTGCCTTGTGCCCCTAAAATTATGCAACAAAATGAAAGTGATTTTGTGAAGGATCGAGCTGTCGATGAAAGATTTCAAGACAATTCTCCATATGAGAATGTGCCATCCACCTGTACTGTTGCAGATCAAATCCATGATAGTGGAAAAGCAGGAACAAGTTATCAAATCAGTGTCGACCATGAAAGGGAAAATGATAAGCAAATTATAGAAGAACTAAAACAGTTGGTTAAAGACATGCATTTCAGTCAAACGCAGCTGGTAAAAAATATGGAGCTTAATCAAGAAAAATTTGTAACTGATTACGTCAAGGATATGAGAACTTTATACACCCACCTGGAAAAGCAAGATAAGGAGATGGAAACCATGAAAGCTAATCATGACAGGGAAATTAATTCTATGCAAAACAAGTTATTAACTATGGATGAAGAAATGACCATCATGACATTCAATTATAATAATCAATTGACTACCATGCAAGCAAATGATAAGAAAGAGATAAACTTTATGCAACATTGCTTGATGACCATAAAACAAAGAATGAAAAAGTAATAAAAGATATGGAAGCTAGTCAGATATGTCTTCAGAATAAGTTATTGAGCATGGAGGAAGACCATGCCAAGGAAGTTAGTGCTATGAAGGTTGAACACTCTAGCTAGATGGATGCCATAACAATACAAGTACATAAATTTCAACATTGGTTAGAGGATGAAAGAAACAAGGAGACGTCGACAGATCAAAAGCCTCCTTATCTGTTGCAACAAGCTCCATCTTATTATGAGGTCATTTGTTCCATTGAAAAGTGGTTAATTGAAGGTGACCCAGATAAAATTGAAAACGATAAAAATCAGATGCAAAATGAAGAAAGACATGTCACGCATATCTTACATACTTCATCTTGAGAGTTTTGAAGCAGAATGTTCCGCATCATCAGTGATACAGCTTGCCACAAAGAAAAGACACAAGAAAAAGAGAATGAGAAAGCGATTTGATGCATCAGATGGCTGTAAGCAGCTTGATTTTCGGATAGGAAAAAGTCCTACTGTATGCAAGATTGGACATGGCACATCCGAGAAGCAGTCGACAAATTTGCCTGAAAGTAGGCAAATGCTTAGTATGCACTATATTGAACGCATCTGATGCCATGGGGCATCTTTGTATTGTATTTCTAAACTTATGCCTTGTTATTTCAGTTTTTCATTTTGTAGTTAGATTTGTGTTTTTCATGTTATTAGACTAGTTAACAAATGAAGAGCTTATATATTTCTTGTGCTTAATGTTATATGATGATTTTTGGATAAACGCTACTTATGTTATGTTGTGTGTTGTGTGGATGCAGATTCTGGATTCTCACATTCCGCTATTGTAGCAACGTGTCCCCAAGTAGAGCTAGATGTTGACCACTGTGTGTCAACCAACCATAGCAGTACACCCATTTTTTTCGCAAAAGGGGATAGCGCCTGATCGACGTATCCGTGCCGTTCAACTATCATCATCAGCTCGAGGATCATCTTATAAAGTAAATCCAGTGTGCATGTGTATAATGTAAATAATCTCAGCAGATCCGTGTCGTGTATGTAATCACCTAGGTGAACCTACTTTTTTGGTGACGATCTACATTCTGGGAGGTTTTTTGTCTCACCGATCCATTCTCGGATGGTCGACAGAGTTTTCCTTTAGCCTTACCCAAAAGCTGGAATGGATTTTGTCACTGGCATCTTAGGGGAGTCTTAGTGTTCTAGATCGAGTCTATGTAAAAGTGATTTGGGAATAATCCTAACTATTTGGTTAGGTTATTTTATTATAAATTACTTGATCTGCTAGATTATATTTGTGTCGTAGAACTGGGTAGTCTGTGAGGGTCTTTTTCGAATGGGTTTTTCCCCCTTGAGATGTAAAAAATGTAAAAATCATGATGTAAAGTGTCTTGAGTGTTAGAAAAATAATTTATCCCCTCATAGGTCTTAGGTCCTAGGTAAATTTAAATTTTCCAGAGGTAAAATTCGCGGATCCTTTAAAAAATAAAATCTTAACAGGTCCAGGGACTAAGGTTAATTGATTATTTCACTAAATTTTATGCCTTGGGTCTTTGGGGTTAAGTCAAAGTCAAAATTTTGAGGAAATAAATGTAAAATTTTAATTTTTGAATTTATTAAAATGCATTTAATTGAAAAATTCGAAATTTCCTCAACATTTAAAATTTCGACGGATGAGATTAAAAGAAATTTTGATCCTCATCAACGGTCAAGATCACTTTGACAAGGATCACTCGAATTAGCCGTTGGAGGATTTATCTTTAAATAGGAGGTCATTTGTCAATCAGTATCATCCGATCTTTTGATCGTGTACTAAGCAAAAAGCTTTCTTGTAATCTTTTTATGAGCAATAAAGAAAGACTTTGGGGTTAATTTCTGCTGGTGTTACTCTTCATGGAAATGTTGTAAGATGTATTATTTTCACGCATATATTTCTTTTTAGCCATTGATATAGCTTTCTGAAGAGTGATTTGAGTAACAGGAATCTTGCTCAGTCGCTGGGGTTTGAATGATAATTTAAGTTTTGAATATAATAGCAGGTATCTCTATTAGATTTGAATTTATTATTGTTTTCTCACTCTATGTTGACGACTGAATTGAGTTTTGTAGGAAAATCCTTGATTATTAGATCATAGGGCGTTCGGGGAAGTTCTCGGCTGAACCAGCAAACTCTTGATCCGTGTTTTTTGAAGAGCCCGGTTTAAATTTGATCCCGGGCTTATCATAAGATATTATTTTTATGGGTGATGCATGAAAGGTTTCAAGCTTAGTACCTCCTCTAAAATTTAAAATTTTTTAATTTTTCTGTGTTAAATTGTTAGATTTGGCTATTGAGAGCCTCAGACCATCAGATCTGGGAGCAGAGTCGGACTCACACTCCCTAGATCTGATAGATTTGCCATTTATGTATATAGATCTGTAATTAATTTTAGTTTGTTGACTTGGGTTTTCGGGGTTTTAGTGTTTTTTGAGTCATTGGGTATATCGTTTGGGTGTTTTTTGTTGTTGTTGTATTGTAGCTGCAGATCTAAAGCTGAAAGCTGTGCAGAGTCCAGATCTAGGCCCTGGAGGGTAAGATCTGGATATCTGGAGGTCCATCAGCATCATTTTTACAGGGAATCAATTTAGTTTTCAGATCTGGAATTTTGGGAGGGTTTTAGGGTCAAATCTGAAGCAGATGGATTTCATATTTTAATTAAATCTGGAAAGTTTTTAAGGGTTTCATTATTAAAGCAAAAAAATTCAACCTTTTAAGTGAGATTCCCGGGTTTTGGGCTATCATTTTTGCAGATTTATTTGCTGCATGTTTCAGGGTTTGCTGTGCAGATTCAATTTTTTTTCCATCCGCAACAAAATCCTCACCGCAACAAACGCTACCCCTCGCTGTACCTGCATTTTCTTCCATTTGCGTTGCCATCGATAAGCTTTGACCTGCAATCTGCTGCTCCCTCCATCGATTCGCCATACAAACCCCGCGTCCTTAATCCTCACGCTGTCCGTCTCACCTTCACGCCCTACATTCTGCTGCCAAAAAACTTGACCAAAAAAAAAAAAAAAAAAAAACTGAAGCCCTCACGCAGCCTCTAGTGTTTAGCCTTCAATCTTCTCGGCGTCCAGATCTGATCCGTCGTGTCCCCTCTTCCTCCCGCTGCCAACGCTGCTCAGCTCCTCCAGTATTCTTTGTCAGCTCCTTGCCTCGC